>BDUI01000538.1:150782-161531 GCA_002335545.1 Apodemus speciosus | reverse complement strand
TGCAGCTGAATTCGAGGTTCCTCAGTGCAGGGGCTTGTGAAGAAGGTTCTGATTCCTCTGTTCACAGGGCAACAGGCACCACTATAATCTTCTATGACTTTATAGCGAACCTGCCATCAGTGGTCAGAAGAATCTCAGTATTTACTATATCTGAGTTCTTTTAAGCTTGAATAAAAAATTTAAGTTTAGATCCAAACTATCGAATGATAAAACATCTTTCGTACCAATTTCCCATTAGGGAAGGATATTTCTTGTTTTCAGGATTCTTTGATCCATCATTTCAAACACACAACTACTATGAATATGATCTGTGTCCAGGAGAACTTTCTGTAATGACGGAAGTGTCTGCATGYCTCTCTCTGGTCTTAAATAGGTTGYTAACTAGACACTTGCGACTACAGGGTGCTTAGTGTGGCCAGTATAAACAGGACCTTAATTTTTATTGTATTTATTTTTAATTTAGATCCCCCTTTGGGCGTAGATGGTATCATCACTATCTGATGGTGTGGTTGTAAATGTGGTTTCATCAGCTGACTAAAGGTATTTTTCTAGGCCAGCAGTATACACTGACTAAATGCCTTAGAAACCTCAAGCTTAAAGTATTTCAAAGAAAACAGGTCAACAGTATCATCTGGGCATGGTGCCACATGTCTTTGATCCCAGTACTCCAGAGGCAGAGGAAGGTGGGTTTGAGACCATCAAGGATATACAGTGAGACAGTCTGAAAAAAAGGGAATTGTGTTGTATTTCAACAAAGTTTGCTGGAATCTCCTACTGTGTAGGTGCCATAATGAYCCCTGTCGCCYACATGGTAGGAGATTCCAGCAAAACTCCCTGTGCTATACATGCATGCACAATAAATAATAAATGTAATAAGAAAGGAAGATTATTTAATAAAAGCCAACTGTYTTAAGTTACACCAAAACACAATGCCCAGCTGGAGAAAACAGGAATCAGTACCATTGCAAATAAGCCACTTACACTTCTGACTCTCTTGTCCGCTTTTTGTTTCAACTGTTCTATCTGTTTGGAAGACATAAAAGGAAAAAGATTAAGTATTCT
The DNA here is from genome assembly GCA_002335545.1 of Apodemus speciosus. Lineage (NCBI taxonomy): Eukaryota > Metazoa > Chordata > Mammalia > Rodentia > Muridae > Apodemus > Apodemus speciosus. The sequence goes on along the minus strand of BDUI01000538.1, from coordinate 160,469 downwards.
GTGTCAGTACTGGCCAGCCTCTCCCTTCCAGAGTGTGTTTAAGGTATCCCAAGCCCCAGTCTCTGGCATTTCTTATTGTTGAGCCACAGTCTGGGATGGAGCCTTCTCAGAATCTGCTCTCTCAAGTCTTCACCTCTGTGCACTCTTGGGGTGCTCGAATGGCACCAGGGTTAGGGAGGTATAGTCTTTGTTCTCTCAAGCTGCTAGGCTGAGTTGCAGTGATTCTCTAATGGACAAACTAGAAAACTCATTGTTAATGGGTCTCGACTAAAGTTTTCCCCTTTAGTCAGAAACTACTAATGGAACTGTATTAGGCACAGTGGGGAAATATGGGGCTGTACCCGGCCTTGAGGAACAACTGAGGGGCAGACTTAAGTGCTGAGGACGAGCAAGATGTTCATGCAGGACAGAAGGTAGTTTAAGGCCAGATTCTTTGGACTTTATGACAGCAGTCTAGAATGTTCAGGAAAGAGTTGAATAAAGGAAGGTCATGATGCTAAGAACCCCTAGGTATATCAGACTCACTTTGACTTAGGGAAAACTCAAGTACTACAATATGACTACAGACTCTCAGGAAGTTGTGCGAGTTAACAAAGTAACCACAAAGGAGAGAGGAAGGCCCTTTAAACAGAACTACTCACTGTTAGGCTGTACTGGTGACAGCCCTCTCGTATTGGCCACTCTAGTCCATCTCCTTCAGGGACTCCCGACCATGTAAACACCTGTTTAAAGTTCTTCCATTTACTTCCCATATCGTAAGGGAAAACAAAGACTTCATTCAGCTGGTAATACTGAATTCGGTCTTTAGCCTGTGGAAAACAAAGGTGGAAAACGGCAGCCGCTTTTACCTGCAGTGGCTTTTGCTAATWCATTGCTGAGAACACTAACTTTTGAAATTTGTGTTACTCATAAAAATACTTTATTGCTGGACTATTAGGAGTGTTGTCAGAGAATATAATTTAATCACAGTATAGAGGGGTTTAGCTGAGAATACTAACCTTGTTTGTGATACCCCAGAAAGCACCCGACAGGGTAATGCATTCCAAAGGTTTATAAAAGAATTAGCTAACTGTATCCTGTGCAGAAACCCTTCAGTGCTTACGGTTGCTTCACCGCACAAGAGAGTATAGGTAAAGAAATTATGCTGTTAACAGACTCACGAAAGTATGTCTTATGGTTAGCCAATGGCCAGGGAGTTAATAGGGAGGCACTATTTTCACAAAGAACATTTTGCAAACTTTGTGAAGGAGTTCCCTGTGTTTTGTGTCATCACACACACACACACACACACACTGTATCTTCAATTACAGGTCATATTCCAATGGCACAGCTTATATTCTAGGCATTTAAATGGATAGCTCTCTGGACATAAACTAGCTGTGAATTTCTTAAAGTCTATTGCCACCTAGTGGTACAAACATGCATTATTTTATTTGAAAGCAAGTGTAGACCCTGTGCAAGCAAATTAAACATTAGTGTCTGGTAATCTTATACATTTTTGGAGAATTTTATTTCCTTATTTGAAGTTTTSTCTGTGATAAAGTGCCAGTTTTAATAATTTCTAGATTAACATGGTTTTATATAGGGCCATGATCTTTAGCAAAACCAACCAACCAACCAAAAACCTCTCATGTCAACATATTTATTATGCTTACCAGAAATATTATGAAATATTTGCTTATTAATGGAAGAATTTTATGCAAAAGTTTCTTATAGTTATTTATAAAGTATTATGTGTGTTAGCTATTTATCAAAACAACTGTTAAACTTTAAAATGATGGTGTGCCATGGGTGCACTCTGAAGGCAAGGCCGCAGGACTGCTTCCTGCTACTGATGTGCTTTCTCATGTCTGTCTTCACCACACTCCTCAGTCATCTGATTGGGGTGAGTGGACACCAAGGAGACCCTCACTGCCTAGAGCCTGGGGTGATTACTTCCATGAAGATAAAAGTTCTTGAGATAATACTTTTTAGATGAATTCATGACTTTATGAATTTACTAATTTAAGAAGTTAGCCTGATTTAAATAAATTTGGTAAGTTAGGGTAGCTGCTGAAAGTTTAAAGTTAGAATCAAGAACAAAGTGTGACTGGCAAGATCTGCATGAGTTAGAGAAGGGAGTACATAGAGCTGTATTGCGTCACAACCACATGGATTGTAGTAGCAAGAAAAAATAGGCTTAGGATAAGTTAATGAAAGAAAACATTCATTCTGGGTTAGTCCGGAGCTYCTTGATCATCTGCTCYAGGGATGTGGTGACAGGTTTTCTATGTGCACCATGAAAAGGAATGTTATGAATAAGGAGTAGAATTCTAAGAACAAAGAACAGATTAATCCGATTAGCTGATTAAGACTTCAAAAATAAAGTGTAAGACAAATGACCTGCTCCTTAGTAAATACAGTGCACCTTGTCAGCCATGCATAGGGAAAAGCTTGCTACTACAGACTTGGCATGTTTAAGCAATGTTAATTAATGACAAAACAATTATTGCTTTGGGGTTGTGGAGAAAAAACATGGATAAAAAATGTTTAGTTAGGTATAAATTTCAAAAAAGGAATACATAACCACTAATCCTGCTGTAATTTCTTCTTGGGTAATGATTTGTTTTTAGAAAGTGTGTAACTTGTGGCTATGAGGTAATTTCTTCTTCCATAGAAAACTGTGTCCTTGGGGATAGAAAGGGACTGAAGGGAAAAACAAAGCTGTGGGGCTTGCACCATCCACCGACTCTGTGTGTGTGTGTGTGTGTGTGTGTGTGTGTGTGTGTGTGTGTGTGTGTGTCTGGGTATGTATGAAGTTGCTAGAGTCTGCTTTCTTTTGTTTCATCCACTGTTCATGTGTCTGATTTCCTCTTATCTCTAATCACTGGCTGCCACCCTCCATCTGCTATCAGCACTGATTCCCATCAGTCTCTGCACCAGTCTGCCTTCCTCAGATTAACCCTATGGTATCAGAGCTGCTCTTTGACAATACGAATTTACTGAATTTTATAAATCCTGAATAATAGAGAGTAATTACCCCTTCCCTGAGCCCCCCCTTTTTTTATATAAATGAAAGATTGAGGTGCTCAGAGTACAGCTCCGTGCTAAAGCACATGCTTGGCCAAATGATAATATCAGACTCTTCAAGATGGATTGAATTTCAAAAACCARAATACAAGCTACTTCATATGAAAAAAAAGGTAAAGATGGTAAAAATAATGAAGACACGTGTTTGCCTAAGAGAAGCACTCAATGAAGTAGAGCTATTATCAATACTACACTAAAAGCGAACATAGGCACATGGAATTCTTATGGGAAAAGGCAGCAAATAGTACTTAGCCAAGCTTAGACAGTAAAAGAAGGTTCCTTGGAAGAAATAATACCTAAACTGTATCTTGAGGGGGGAAAATTAGGTAAAGGAAAAACATGGAAAAATGTAGAAGTATACATGTAGAATGCATACGCTCTGAGAGAGATGGGGCGGTGGAGACAGACTGGTAAAGGAAATGGGGCACTATAAACAGGTGGACAATGTTAACAGGGGAACACTGTAAATAGGGGACACTGTAAACAGGGAGACGTTGTAAACAGCCTCACAATGCATGAGCTATGGAAGCTGAACTGTACCCAGGGTTCGGCAAGGACAAACTTCTCTTAATGGTCCTGACATCTACAATGTGGGTAAACTACCAGGAGTCTAGAAGGCAGTGACAAGACACTGTGTCAGTTGTCACGCTGTGTGAGATGCACTCAACCTGTGTTCACAGACTCCACCAGTAGATCTATGACTAAGATACCTATGACCTCCAGAGCACTGGAGGCTGAGGCAGGTCTGGGTTGGAGGGAAACAATAGCTCAAAAATACAATAAACAAACAAACACTGCGTGTCCACAGAACATGTACACATTTTTTCTTATCTTTACTCCCAAAACAATAAGTAGTAACTATTTAGAAAATGTATTAGGCAGGGTTCTCTACAGGACCAGAACTTGACTATGTGGTGAATGTGGTTTCAAAGATAAAGTCAGAATAGCACCATGACAGGTAAACAACTGAAGGTGTCTGCATCCACATGAAGCAAATTCAGGCTTTCAAGTGAAAATGAAAATTTTAGAAAACTTATATTCAGTGCCATGATTCTAAGTTTACCTATATTCAAAGAGACTCCTATTTTAATATAAAAGTTATATATGTTGCTTATAAGTAATTAAATATAAATGCTATGAATTTTAATATAAAAGAGTACARAAAGGTAATTGACAGAGATGTTCCCTGTTGGCCTGGGGTAAGGCTCAGTGACAGACTTGCTGAGCAAACATGAGATTCTAAATTTCAGCTACAGGCCTGGGATGTCTGGGAGGCAATCACTTGTCAAGTTTTAATGTAAAATCACTATCTATCATTGTCTAAAACATCCATCAAAATACTCAACTTTCCCACTTAATCTGTATGAAGCTGGTCTTTCCACATAAATGTCAACCAAAGTAATATGTCTCAACAGATCAAATGCAGAAGTAGGTGTGAGATTCTAACTGTCTTCTGTTAAATCAGATTAAAGAGATTTGAAAATCTATAAAATGAGGACACTTGCCCTATTTATCTATTAAAAGCAATTACTTTTTGCAAAATGTTATATTAACATAATGGATTATCTTTAAATGTTTTTTATTTCCAATTTTTTTAACTTAGAAAATATGGTAATTATCTGTGAGCACAACATATATACAGACTCATTAGTGAACTTGGCAATCTGGGGGAAATATAAATAAAATGACTCTGAGAACACAAGGTCCGGGAACTGGGCTCTAAGTTAAAATTCACAGACTGGATGCCAGGGACTAAACCTGCTCTAAGATTCCGGACTTCCGTTCCACTATTGTTTTGCCCACGTAAACACTAGCCACAYCTGGCCCTGCTTGGCTTTCGAGAACAGATAAACTGATGAGCTCTGACAAGGTAGCTGTTATCGGCCTGAATGAGTACGTCGATGTCTCCTTATGGCAGAGAAAGTCCCAGTGCCTGCCTTGCTCATTYTTCCTGCGGCACACCAGTGACCCAGGGTCACAGCCTGGCATTAGTAAGCTAGCTAATCAGTGCTTTATACTGAAGGAACAATTATTAAATTTACCTTCTCTTCAATCCATGATTCAATGGAAGTTTTGTTTCTGAGGATAATTTTTATCTAGAAATGAAATGACAGTGAAGTTTAACAATGTTACTTTGGTTTACTTCAGACCATTATCATCCTAATGTCGAGACAGCTTTTCTTGTTCTACCTCACAGATGAAGCCACCAAAGATGGCGAATGTTGAGCAGCAGTCAGTATGCAGCCCATCTTAACTAATGCACTACARTATCTCTATGCCCAGCTCATCATGCCCACCCAAAGCACAGCTGACTCCCAGAGACACAGAAAGGAGTAACACGGGTTACGTCTGCCTTACTTTCTTTGCTATGACTAAGCCCATGTGTGAACAATTTTATATCAAGATCTTAATTTTTTTAAATTAATGTCCTTAATTATAAGAATTAGGAAAAAAAAATCCAATCTGTGCATTCCCTCAGGAGTCTCATTTTCATTAATATTCATGAGTCCTAAGCACATGAATGGGTGACTATGAATGAGTCACTTAACCTTTTCAACAGTCACTCATTTATCTATGAGGAAGAGAAGACAGCATTCTTCTGTCAAGCCCTTTTGGGGTGATTTGAAGATCATGTAGGGTGAGAGCATCTTTCTCAACTATAAAGACTTATACCAGGGTGTATGTCTTACATACAGTGGCTACATGTTCTGGCAAAATTACTTCAAAATTACCTACTGTACATAAGTGATAAACTAACTGCCTACAGCTAAGCAAAAGTACTTTCTCCCCTATACTCAATCTTTACATGCAGGTTTACCTCTTTCTTTGCAATCAGACCCAATAACATGGCAACTTTCAGAGGAGGTAGGTAAGAACTTTACCTGTATGAAAAACAACATCCCAACAGCTATGGTTGTTCCCAAAGCTAGTCCCAAGGCAAACAAGGTGGCAGCAAACGCAGCCAGTCCGAAGGGAACGATCGGAGGAGGCTCTCTCCTGGCTGGACTCGTGTCAATCTTGACTGTGTTCCACCCGAAGGAGAGCTGCAAGCAGTAACAACGCACATGTGACGTGTGCTGAGGCAGCCACTCCTGAGAAGAGTGGCGTACAGCGACCAGAGCTTGCGAGAGACTCAGTGGATAACGCACTGGCTGTCTTAGTATCAAGACAGAGTTTGGATCTCCAGCATTCACATACATGTTCCACGGGCATGGTGGCTCTCCTACCCTTCCAGAGTCTGGAAGGCCGACACAGGGAATTTCCCAGGGAAAGCTGGCTAGTCATCCTGAGAGAAGATCTTATAATCTTATCAACTCCCAAGCTCAATGGAGAGATCCTGCCTCAGTGGAAAAAGTGGGAGCCATTAAGAAAGACTCCTGACATCAGCCTTGGATTTCCACAGCCACGCGCCCACCCCTCCCCACATGCACCCACATGCGTGAACACGCATGCACACAGGCAGACTACCCACGGGGGGGGGGTAATAACTTCAACAAAAAACCCCAACATGACCAAAAAGATRATAATAGTGACACGTTGCCAAGGCAACTGCAGCAAACAGCAGTTCCTAATGAGCACCTGACTCCCACTGATGTGTACAGTGTCTTTCTTTTTGAAGTGTGAGGAATCAAACCTAGGGCCTCACACACGGCGAGAGGTCTAACACTGAGCTGTAGACAGGCACAGCTCACTATTTGTTACTCTTCAATTTAGTTTTGGTTGTTTCCCCAGAAGAGTCAGTTTGCAAACATGAATAGTCATAAACAACAAGGGAACACTATGCCTCCACTGTCTCCTTGCTGCTGTAAATTTACAGTATTCTCCACAGCAGCAAATACAGCATGCTCCATAAGCAGTGTTCAAGAACTGGCCAGATGCTGGGTAAATAGGYCCTGCAGGCGTGTACTGCCTGGCCTGTACACTGTTCTAAAACAGTGGGTCTTAACCAGTGGGTTTTGAACCCTTTGGAGGTCACAAATCAGATATCCTACATATGAGATGTTTACATAAAAAAATAGAAAAGTATCAAAATTATAGTTTATGAGGTGGCAACAAAGTAATTTTATGGTTGTGGATCCAAAAAAACATARAACTTAGTTGCTAACATTTAATCTGGAGAGCTCATATAAAAAYTCAGATTCCTAAACATTGGAATATTAGCACTGCTATGTTAGGACTGACTGAAAACTACAAACTGGCTAAAAACGTATGAATTGACTCCTCTGCGAAGGACATGTACTGTCYAGTGTTTTGTACACCTACTGGGCCTGTGTCCCTCTCTTAATTCCAAGTCTATTTAGGTTTTTTTAAATGTGTATGACCTCTGAACTTCTTATCTCAGGCTTAGTGTCCAAAAGTCAACTCAAAGTGTTTCTGGTTTGATAAGTGTGCTTGCTCCATGGACCAAATGAGGAAAGGAATGTCAAGCTGCTATAAAGACTGAACGGAGTGAGACGCAAAGTCCCAGGGTCTCTTCTGGTTCTTTCTGCTCACTAGATTCACCATAACCACCAAGTGAGAAGTGTAATAAACCATGGATAAGGGAAAACAATAAGCATAAATTTCAACAAGAGCATAAAAGGTGAGTTTCCAGAATAAAATAATCTGTCCTTATTTTCAAGGGTAAGGGCTTTTTAAAAGGAGGAGCTGACAGCAAGCAAAGCTGCTGTGCCAGCTGCGTCCCAACAGCATGGTCTCCAAAGGGACCTTGTCAGTGCCCTTGATAAGGACACTCCAGAGAGCAGGAGAGGGAGTGTGGCACGGCCCCACCCACCCGGATTATAAAGTTGTGTGTACACGGTCTCACCCACCCGRTTATAAAGCTGTGTGTACATCGTCATCACAAAGACGAAAGCAGCATGTGTGCAGCCCAGAGGGGCCAACAGGAGGAAGAGCGTGAACGAGGCGTGGTTCTGGTGGCCACAGCAGTTGTTGATCCAGGGACAGTGGTGGTCCATCTTCATTACACATCTATTAAGAAAAATGTGGATGAAGCAGAAAGCAGAAAATATGGTCCACTTTAGCTCTAGTTTCCAAAAGATCAAGCAATGAGTCACAGGGGATTAATTCTCATAAAGTAGATACATCCTTATGACTTTTTAAGGTTATAGATGGTGGCTTCTTTAAATTTCTAAATAGCACAAGAGTGAGCTGACATGACAACAGCTTCTAAAGCAGGCATGTCAGCCACAAATAAAATTTGCATCAAGAAGCCGCGTAGGTCCACAAGAGTCTCAGTACAAGAGGAAGCTCAGCTGTCACTCCTCAGGCTCAGACTGACATACAGTCACACGTGACTCCAGAGAATGATTAGAAAGCTCTCCAATCACGAGTGCAGCTTCCTTCCTTTCTCAGTCCCTGTAAGAAACAGAGCTTCTGGCCCTCATAAACCTCAGCACGTAAGGTGGTATGGGAGGCAGCCTCACAGTACTCTTGATCTGTCTCTTTACTAAAGAAAAAGTTCCTAGCAACAAACCAGATTTTAGTTTAGATTTCCTAAATTTCGTATTAATCAACGGATGTTGCCGACAGCTAGGTCCTGGCATATTTTGCATTTTTACAGTGATTCAGTTTTCTTCCCATTAAAATTTTGATAACATATATGAATGAATCTGAGAAAAACTGGTCTAATTCAGACTCAAAATAATTCTGAAGCTAGTCAACATAGTAATCAATGAATGCAACTAATCCTGACACAGCAAATGAGAAAAACTAAAATAATAACTTTTAATTTGCTTTTATGGGTCGAGAGGCAGAAGGTCTATTTATTTTTCTAGGAAAAAAAATCTTCCTTCTAATAAAAGAATGAAATTATCTATGTTGATATTTAACTGCAAACTAACCTTCCAGAAAAGTATTTTGATACTATTTCTGACAAGATGAATGCCTTGCTGTGCTGGTTAGTTGTTAACTTGACCCAAACCTACACATCCTGGGAAGAGGGGTTCCCAAGAGAACTGCCTCCATTAGATTGGACCGTGAGAATTATCTAGGCATCATTTTCTTGGTCGTTGATTGACATGGAAGGAGCCAGCCCACCTGGGCAGTACCACTTACAACTCGGTAGGCCTGGCTGCCTAAAAAAAAAACCCAAAAACCGAAATGGTAGCTGAGAAAGCCAGGAAGAACAAGTCTAGCCAGCACTCTGCAGTTTCTGGTTCAAGCCCCTGCCTTGGCTTTCCCTGAAGATGACTGCAACATGAAGCCAAATAAATCCCTTCCTCCCCCAAAGTGCCTTTGGTCAGTGTTTCATCCCAGCAACAAAGAAGTAAAGTCACAGCTTTAGGGAACAAAAATGGATTTTACCGTCATGACAGGAAATACAACAAAAAGAGGAGAAGCCGAGTGGATCAGGCCCAGTAAACAGAAGTCACGTACCTGTTACACTTCCTGCAATGATGTGAGCGTGGTGCCTTGTACGCTTGGCAGACTTTACAATACTGGAGATACATGCTATCCTGAGATTTTTCCTTGACAGAAAAGGAGGCACGTCAGTTACTTGATCCTACATGGTCGCAAGCTGGGCTTTATGGAGGAAGGTCCCTAGAGCGCTTTACATTTCTTTTACGGATGAAGGGGAAGGGGGTCAGTAACTCACATTTTCTTTTTTTTTTTTTT
>BDUI01000538.1:104801-148627 GCA_002335545.1 Apodemus speciosus | reverse complement strand
TGTATGCGTGCGAAAAACCACGACTGAAGGCAGTGCACGAGAACAAGTACAAAGCAGATTTAAGAAAAAGAATTAATTAATTCCCTCTGGGGGCGAGGGAGGGAGGAGGGAAGAAGGTACGCACGGGGGAATAGTAGTAGACCTGAGTTCTGAATGGAGTGAAATGGGCCGGGAAAAGACCTATGATACGCGGGTATGACGTATGCGTAACGGATTCCCACGGAGCTGACGCGCCAGCCCGGTGTCTGCCTCAGTTTCCCGCCCATGCAGTGGTGCGGGATGCTCTGGGATCTTCACTCACGGGACAAACGTCTTATTAAGCAAGGCTSGGCTCGATATTTTGGAGATGCTGGCCCGACTAGGTCGGGGCGAAGACCGCCTCACAAGCGGGTTGCACCCCCCGCGGTGACTCCCACCTCAGTCTGGTCTCCGGTGCCCGCTCCACGGCCATCGCATTTCCGGCACGGCCTGGGCTCACCGGAACAGATTTTTCTCCTCCTTATAGCTCTGTCATGAGCACTTCGGTCCTGAGCAAGCCGAATGCGAACCCTGACGGCGAGAACTGCGCGAGGAACTCGGACCCGCGCGTCTCTGGCTCACGCGGCAGCCGTGAGGCTCCCGCCGGGCCCTCGGCGCAAGCTCCGCYACAGCCACTTCCGGCAGGTGCGCGGCGTCAGTCTTCCCTCGGAAAGCCCGCGCCTGCAGCTTWGAGCTTGGGGGCGCTCCAGCCGTTCCCCTGGACGTGCAGTGTGGGGGAAGTGTTTTCTGTGATACCCGAGAGCATGTGTGGGTTTTCGTAGGTTTTGTTTTTGTTTTTTTAGGGGGTCACCGAAAGTGAACTTTTTCTTTAGTTTTACGTTCGAAGATTGAGTGGAAAAGAAAAGGCGCAGGCACCGCAGTTTCCGGAGGACAAGGACTGCGTAGAGCAACCAGGAAGCGGCTGGGCTGGGAGTTGTTCCCGGTTCCCGCTGTGCTGTGGAGACTTCTTCACAGGGTCCCTGCGCCGAGGCCAGGCACCCTTCGCGAGTCCCGCTCAGAGCAAGAACCCGGCTCCGGCCGGCCGTGCCCGAGCTGCCATGTCTTCCGACTTCGAAGGGTACGAGCAGGACTTCGCAGTGCTCACTGCTGAGATCACCAGCAAGATTTCCAGGGTCCCTCGGCTCCCTCCCGGTGAGTACCCTGCCCGGCCGGGCGGGGGCGGCCTGGAGCGCCCGGGGCCGCGGAACGCCGCCAGGGCACGCTGGTCTCGCCGGCGCGAGGCTGGTGTGGGCGGTGCTGGCGGCCCGGGGAGGGCAGGGTTCTATGTAGTAGGTTATGATAGGCACCAAATGCGCTTCAAATGCAAAGCACCTTCTGCATGAGAACCATTTGGGGGCGTGGGGGTGGTGATTGCCTATTTCTTACTCCACCGCCTTTTAAAAGCTTGTATAGCCTTGGAAACATTGCTCTGCATCTTAATTTCTTCTCTTTCTTTCTATGTTTTTTCTTTTTTGGTCTTTTGTAAAATATAATTATGAGATCATTCAAAGGAACTGTATGAAAGTGTCAAGATTGTGGATCTGTAAATGCAGCAGTGTTGTCGTTTTAGTAAATAAGATTATTATCCTTATTCCTGGCRCACTAGAGTGACAAGCTAGGATGCCCGAATTCAAGTCTAACTCTTGCCACTTAGAAGTTGTCTCCTTGGCAAGTTTTCGTTATCCTTCAAAACTTCCTTCTTGGTTCGAGCGAATCGTACCTCTCTCAGGGCTGTTGTGAAGATTAATTGATAGACATCTGTGAAGCCCTGTGTGTTAGCTCTTGTTAAGATTCATACATTTTAGACCTCTGCCCTGATTCTGTGTTCCTCATCTTTCTTGGGTATTTATAACCCAATTTTATATGAAACTTGGTACAGGGCAATTTTGCTCACTTTAAAATTCAGTATCTCCCAGGTCTTAACCTGCATGCTAGRTTGTCAACAGTGTGAGGGTGGGAGCCCTGATTTCCTTGACATTTCTAAGGACTCAGAAAAATGTTTGTGTGTGTGTGTGTGTGTGTGTGTGTGTGTGTGTGTGTGTTGGTGAATAAACGGGATTGTAATATACCATCTTGTGACTTGTAAGATAGTGTTTTAGTATTTTTCTGTAAGTACAGATTTAATTTGAATAGTTAGTAACAAATTATGAGTTTATTTTTTTGGGTCAGTTTCATTAGGGAAACTGAATGATCTCTGGACTGCTGAACTCACCTCTACTTCAGCTCTGGAGCATACTGTCTAGGAGAGATGATTCTCATTGGTCTGCAGAATTGTGGGTATCTTCATTTTCTTACCTGGTCAGCCCAGTCCAAGATGACAGCAGTAACTTCTCTTGAATCTAAGTTATTCCTCATCCCCCGTCCATAATTTCCCCCAATCTTTATGTTTATGAATAAGTTTCTTCCTTGTCACCCCCCCACCACCACCACCTATTTTCTGTTATTAGGGATATTTGCTCGAAGCCAGCACCTCTGGGCCTCCATCCCACTCACCTCCCGAAGTCCCAGTTAGCTCTGAAGGAGGTGGCTGATGTCTAAAGAGGTTTATGAGTTCAAGGAAGGGAGCTAGGGGAGAGAACCAAGGTAGCATATACCATGGAGCTGTGCTGCCTCAGATTTTTACAAAGTGGATGATGGCCTCCCGCCTTCATGATACTTCACCTCGCCTCTTCTCTTCAATTCCACTTGTCTCTGTTGCCCAAGATCATCTTGATTTTGTTGACATTGTTGTATGAGACTTTGAATTGAGTTCCGGAGCATCAGAGTACCAGGACGTGCAGTTGCAGTTGGATTTTGCTCATTTTGAATTTTAATGTATTTTGTTTGTTTTTTAGCAGTAAACTTTAAATTTGGGCAAATAGCTTTAGGATTGAGAGACTGTTTTACAAGGTAATGTCATCCTGGGCACAAAGTTGTGAAGACTCTGTCTAAGAAAATAGACTTTGTTACAATTGAATTTTCTTGTCTCTGTGTTTAAAATTCTTACCACATAGAAGGAAACAGTTGAATTATTTTAAAAGATAAAGATACTGTTATCCTTGTCCTTATATTTAGTGTAATGTGAGACCCTCACACAGTAACCATGTTTCATTTGAAAGGAGATTATATTGTTGGCACTGTGGGAAAAAATGTATACTTATTTGAATAATTAAATGATTCTTGAAAATACAGTGGTTTTCCTCTTAATGTGCTTGCTCCCTCTTTGACCTGCTCCTAATTGATAGAAAAAGATATTTTTCCATGAATTTGTGAACTAACAGGAATTAATAATGTAACCATGACAAAAGTAGTATGCTTGATATGGGATTATATAGTTACCAATAATTATATTATTAATTAACACAATAATTATTGTAATTATAATATCTCACAGCATCACAGTGGCTGTGTCTCTCAGCAGAAAAAGACCCAGAGAGGAGCTGTAATTTATTCAAACTAAAAAGATTAAAAAGGGGGGGGGAGGGAAAAAAGACATGTGTGACATTTGGGGGGGAGCAGGGAACCAGGAAATGGGAAATGAAATGTAAATAAAGAATATATCCAATAAAAAAAAAGATTAAAAACTTGGAGCAAATTTTAAAGTCAAAGCAGCTCGTTCCCCCAAATAACAGCTTATTTAAGTTGCACTGCAACCTCTGAAGGTGAGCCAGTCTCTGCTGTGCCCGTGAACATGCTAAGGAGACTTCCAAAGAGAATAGGAAAACAAACAAACAAAAAYGAACATTCGGAAACTTTATTTTAAAAACAAACTGATTATTCTGTAATAATTTATCAATAAAAAACTTTGCTCTTTGATGTGTTTGAATCTTAACTAACTTTAATAGCTGTGATCTTTAGATGGGTGAGTCCCTTAATGAATACACTGTGGTTACTGAATTTAAAGATTAAATTTTAATGATGATTGTTCTGTGGGAAAGTCAGACAGATCAGGGAAATCAATGAGCCAAGTCCATAACCCGCGTTACATTCCTGATTTGTAAATTTCTTAACAGAAGAGTACTTTCTGCAAGGTGGGGCTTCCTTCCCAGCAGACAGGCGTCCAGGAGGGTCACCAACAGAATTCCACTCTGCAGTTACTTCTTTATCTCCCCACAGTCAATTGTGAATCCTATTAGGAGGACAGTTAGAACGCACCAAGAATGTATCGTGACAGAATGATTAAGGCTCGGGCTGCTGGTATCAGACCTGTTTAGGATCCCACTTCTGCCTAACCTTACTACACATGTAGTTGTGGACAATATTTCTTGGCTCTGTCAGCTTACCTCTTTCATCCGTAGAGTGGGAGGAAGGGTGCTCATTTCAGCCTTGTAACGTGAAGATGCAAATGAAGCATGGCACCCCAGCAGAGGGAGCACAGCAAGCCAGCCCTTGAGAGATGTCATTTAGCCACTCTACGGGGCTTCAGTCAGCAGTGGGCAGGGCTGGCTAGGATCCAGCTCTTCTGACTGTGTCATCGAAATTGTACTTTGAAGGGAATCTTGAATGTCTTGCATGCCTAATCTAGAGTGAAGTTAAGTCTCTTGATGCAAACCTACATTTGAAGAGAAATGGGTGGTCAGAGCTTTGGGATGTGGAAGTAGAAATGGTGTTGAATTGTGGTGATCAAGGGAAGGGAATTGAGGGAGGGGAGTAACAGATGCCACAAAACAGGTGTTGCTTAGAAGGAGACCCATGAGTCTAATAGAGTAGCCGTCACCCTGTGCAAAGTTTAGGAGACCATTGAAGCTGCCAGATACACTTTAGTTGAGTACATTGGGGAGACAGCTGTCAGCTGTTACCTATGGTCCAGTTCTGCTTTATAAACAGGTATTTATGGAATTTTAGTCATCTTTGGGTAACAAATACAAATTTGTTTCAAGTGTGCATATACGTGCATGTTTTCATTTTTACACTTCTACACATTGTCTACACTGTAAGCCCAGAGGAATCTTGTTCCCTTAGACAGTTTATAGTCAACTTAAGTAATGACTTCATTTTATATTTCTGGTACTAGGTGTGGGGCCCAAAGCCTTATCTCTTGTTAAACCCACACTCAGTCAGCTATACTACTGACTCAGAACATTTTACTTTTAGAATAGTTGAGATTATATAACAATCACAAAATGATCTTCATTTCCTCATGCCAGAAGCCCCTGTTGACACCTGTCATGATACATTTGCTGCCTGTCCATATCATTTGTTATTGACTGAAGTTTGTATGTTATTCACATCTTTGGGGTTAAAACTAGAAAGAATGCTTTTATTTATTTATTTATTTATTTATTTATTTATTTATTTATTTATTTATTTTTAAGCCTAATGTCCTTTTGGTGCTCCAGGATCCAGGCATGGCTTCTACAAAATATGAAGTATTTTAAAGTAGCTCTTAGACCTCCATGGGCTGTAACAGTTTCTCAGAACGCCCTGCTGCTAGTGAGTAAACGGTGTGCTGGAGTAACCGTTGGGATTTTCCCAGTTTTGTTTGCTTATTTGCTTTTTGCTCTCATTAAAAGCTGTTTAGAAAACCCTCAGGTGAATTTTAAAAAGAGCTGTTTGTTGTCCAGCATCCCAACCCAGGGAGTGGCATAGTGGCTTTGGGTTTGGAATCAGAAGTCAAGACTTTAAATACCTGTTTCTTTTACCATACTTTACACTTCTTAAAAAATGTTTTAAGATTGTTGTTTTATGTATGTAAATGTTGGCACGTGTGTGCACCACATACTCGAGGGCCGGTGGAGGCCAGAAGAAGGGTCACATGCCCTGGAACTGGAGTCACAGACAGTTGGCAGCCACTGTGTGTGCTAGGGACTGAACCCTAGTCCCCTGCAGGAACACTGGTGCTCCGAGCTGCTGAGCCCTCTCTCCAGCCCTCATACCTTATCCTTAACATTACTGAAAGCACAAGAGTAAAGAGTTACAAGATCTCACTCAGTTTGGGGAAGTGTTTTTAAATATGAGGTTTACATTATAGTCACAAATCAGTGATTCCCAGTTATTACCATGATTACTTAGAAAATCCCTCTGATCATCACTGTATCTGCTGTTTTTGGGATGATATCTTCCAGAGAACAAAACTCGTTTTTGTCCTCCTTCATAAACATATGATTCCACTTAAAAACTCGGCCCTTCCTTGGATTGAATTTCCACATCTTACAGAGTCAGTCAGTGTCCAGTGTAGTTTATAACCTATCAAAGAATGATCTGTTTGCTTTACAGTTTCTGATCTGGTTGATCAGAAATGAGTTGGATATATTAAAATAGGATGCTCTAGAGCAGTGGTTCTTAACCTGTGGATCTTCGAACCCTTTCACAGCCTAAGACCAACAGTTAAAACATGTTTACATTGTGATTTATAACAGCAAAATTACAGTTATGAAGTATCAAAATAGCTTTATGGTTGGGGGTCTCCACAACATGAGCAACTGTCTTAAAGGGTCTCAGCATTAGGAAGGGTGAGAACACTGATTCAATCTATGTTGTATAATTATCATCATTTCTTTGATATTATTGCTTGTTTTAGATGAGAAGAAGCAAATGGTTGCGAACGTGGAGAAACAGCTTGAAGAGGCCAGAGAACTGGTGCGTATCCTTAGGGGTGTACTGAACATAGTCCCTCGAGCCAGACCCCAAAGCCTGCTGTGTGTGCTGTGGACATGCATGGACCATCAGGTTTCCTCTTAACAGTTCATTCCTTTTTAGATTAAAGGAAATTTAATAGCTTGTAGAGGTTTTATTCTTTTTAATAAAGGTGGCTCATTAAATGTCAACCTTTAATTTTATATTCCTTCAGAGCTCATCTCCCAAAGAACTAGTGTTTTAGTGCATGATCTTAGTAGCTAATATTTGATAAAGGCACAGCACACCTCATATTGGGGTAAGCATATTGTGTTGTAATCTTTTTCTCACAACACCTAAGAGATAAGGATTGTCTTTCAAAACTGACAAAGGTCTGAGATTTCCACCAACTTGGGATCAGAAGAAGCTTGCTGGTCTCTATGGGTGCCCACAGAAGATGTGAGATTTCTTGTGTATGTGTGTGTATGTACATATTCATTTGCATTTCTGTGTGTGTGGGTTCCATGTGCACACGTGTWTATGCGCACATAAGTACGTAGGGTGTGGAGGCCAGAAGTTTATCAGGTATCTTCTTTAATTTTTCTTCACCTTAGTTTTTGAGGCAGGGTCTCCCCCTGCACCCCCTCTCACTGATTGAGGTAGATTGGCTTGTTCATCCAGCTCCAGAGATCCCGTGTCTACTTTCCAAGTCGATATTACCGAAATTATGCCACAGCCAGCTTTTATGTGGTTGCTAGTGATCAGCTCTCAGCCCTTCGCGTTTGTGCRACAAGCACATTGCTGACTGAGCTATTTCCCTTAGCTTGTAAGACAGGAAACTCCTAAGTCTGAAACCGAAGCCTGTGTTACAACAAAAGCAGCTGCCAGAGTTTCAGCTTGACGGCTTCGCTTCCCCGAGCCCCCATTTCCACGGGGGAGATGCACACTCTTGCTTCTACCAGGAGCACAAAGCCTGGGAAGAAGCTTGTTCTTGTCCCAGAGAGACACATTGCTTCGTTCTTTAGTGTTGCTCTGTGTGGATGGACTTTTGAGACACGGTGTGGACCGTGTTGTTATAGCATCACATTCATGCTCAGGGAACCGTGTAGGAGCATCAGCTGATCGTGGGAGTGATGCTGAGACTGTTGTCACCACCGTTCTAGATGAGGACCGACCGGGGCTAAGAGAGGTTAGAAAACCCACCTGAGCGCCACACTCTCCTGGGCACTCTGTAGGTGTTGTGCCTGCATGAGGTACACGTAGAGCCCTGGCTCAAACACTGCTTTTTCATAACAGTCCCTAAGTCAGTGAGCAGAAGAGAGAGAAGTATTTTGTTCCAGTGTTGGGTTTTGAAAGCCAAGTGTGGTAGAAACTGTTAGATTGTTGCTATGTATCATGGGCCAGGTGAGTGCATGGCTTTTCCATGTACTGAAGGACATTCTTTGGTGTTTCTTCAGTGCCTGTGCTAGTGGACGGATGGATTTCCATTAACTGCTATTACTCGCTCGGAGCTCTTTGAACACTACCTTAGACATGGCTAGGGATGTAGGCTTCTTGATATTGTTTTTTTTTGCAGAGCCTCTTTGGACCATCAGGCAGCTCAAAGAGATTGTGAGTCTCTGGGAAGGCAGAGACTTCTCTAGAGGGCACCTGGTGAGTCTAGCATTTCTCAGTGTTGCTTCAGTGAGTAATGTTTGTTAGGGGAGCCRTGTACCAGAAGCAGCAGCAGCTTTGGGCTTCCAAGGAGGAGGTTGTTCTCCACTGCACAGCAGCCCTTTCCTGGGGACTAGCACCTTCAGAGGTATTCCTGCATTTTCACTCTTTCTGGTTCTCCCTGTGGTCAGAATGGCCAGCTGTCTCCATCCCACGTGACTTCTCTGTGTGGGTGGCTGCCACTGTCTCCACCTCCATGTCCATGGTTCTAAAGCCTGTCTTTCTTCATCATCCTTTTCTCCTTCCTTCTCTCTCTTTATAGTAATGGTTTCTCTCACACCTCTTGGCTTGCATGTGCAGGCACTGACTTTAGTTGTCAGAGCAGCCCACCAGGGGACACTTGTTCCTTCTGGTTGCTAGGATAACTATAAATGACACAACTGATCAGTTCTTTGGTCTTGAGGTTTTGTTTTATGCTTGATCTTAGCTGAGATGCCAACAAGTGATAAGGATGGCTTTCTGCACTGCTCTCCCTGGTGGCTTGGTCCCCTCTTTAGCACTGCTATTTGTCTACCATCTGAAGATGTTCTGTTTATTGATACCAAGAGAAAGCTGGTCTCTTTAGGATTGAGGTTCCACCATAAACAAGCCCTTAGGGAGCTTACATTGCTTTCTTATTACTGATATAAAGATTTGGATCTAGAAGAAGCACTTCTCTGTGTGAATGTTAATAATTCTGTTGAATTATTGTTTTGATGATATCTTAGATTATTTATACACTGTTCTTTTGATGAGGAACCTGGCAGAAAGCTTGGTAGTTTTTGTGAAACTGCCAATCATGACTTATTGTAGTCTATGGACACTGTACTTTTTGTACTATGTCTTTTTCTCTCCAGTGGCTACGTGAGTGTTGTGAAGACAGAATGAGTGTATGTTGTTTTTCTCCTGAATTCCAACAAGACATATGTCACCTTGCCAGCAGTAAATATTTTCAAAGATGCCCTCTCTGTAGTCCTATGCAGTGCAGTGCTGGAGTCTTAGCTAGATGCCTCTCTGTAGTCCTATTCAGTGCAGTGTTAGCGTCTTAGCTAGGATGATCTGATGAGAAAGAAATGAAAACAGTACAACTGAGGAAGGAAGAAGCCAAACTAACACCCTTTCACGATGAGATAGCCCTGTTTAAAAGACTCCGTTTAGATCTGCTGTGCACCTGCAGCCAGACAGTTGGGTATAAAATCACTATGCTGAAGTCAGTAGTTAATGAATGAAATTACCAGGAAAGAGACCAGGAAAATTTTTCCATTCACCATTCTTCAAAAAAAAAAAAAGAAAGAAAGAAAAGAAAAGAAAAAGGAAAGAAAGAAGGAAAAAAGAAAGAAAGAAAGAAAGAAAGAAAGAAAGAAAAAAGAAAGAAAAGAAAAGAACTAAAAAGAACTAGGAGCAAACCTGTGAGGGAGATGAGAGGCCTCTGTATATAAACTTTAGACACTGAAGATGTTGAAAGAGAGACCTGGAAGACGACAAGCCCTTCGTGCTTATGGATTGACAAAATTAATATTATGAAAATGGCTATATTGTTGCAAATTATTTACATAGTCCATGTACTTTCCATCAAAACCCCAGTGTCATTCTCCACAAAGCTAGAAAGAGCAGTCTAAAATTCATATGGATGCACAAAGAACCCTACATAGCCAAAGTAATGCTAAGCAGAAACCACAATGCTCGAAGCATCGTGATGCCCAACTTCAGATTATACCACAGAGCAGTAGTAACTAAGGGAGTAAGGGTTCTGGCTCAAAACCAGCAAGGTAGCCATACAGAATAGAGAACCCAGAAATAAACTCGCATAGCTACAGCCACCTTTTTATTTTTACATAGTTATCCAAAACTGTAAAATAAGGCAGCCTCTATCAGTTGAAAATGAACCAAAGACCTCTACAAAATGCTTGAAACTGCTAGGGCAAGCATTTGAAATCTATTTTTTTTTTAAAGATTTAATTGTATTTGTGTGTGTGTGTGTGTGTGTGTGTGTGTGTGTGTGTGTGTGTGTGTTCGTGTTTGTGTATGCGCACGTGCGCTTGTGCTTGTGCATGTGTGTGGATGCTCACAGAGACCAGAAGATGGTGTCAGATCCTCAGAAACTGGACTTATAGGAAGCTTCGAGTCACCTGACAGAGGTTCTGGCCATCAAACTCAGGTCCTCTGCAAGGCAACAAGTATCTCCACCCCTGAGTCATCTCTCCAACCCTGAAAAACACTTTAAGATAGAGACAGAAGCAAGACCTTTCCTAAAAGGACTCTAACATCACAGAAAATAATTCCAAAGACTGACAGGTAAGATTACATCAAGTTGATCACAGGGCAAAGAAATAACTCCTAGAGTGAAGAAACAACTGACAGAATGGGAGAAAATCTTTGTCAGCTGAACTTCAGATGGGTGGGGGAGGCTACTATGTAGGAAATAAAAAAAAAATTGGACACAAGAGAAACAAATCTTCTAGTAAAAAGACAGGCTAGTAAAAAATGCTCCAGATCATTACCTGTCAGGCAAATGCAAACTAAAACAACTGGAGGCTCCATTTCACCTGGTCAGCATGGCTGACATCAAGAGGACAGCAGGGCAGGGCAGTGGCAAATGATGTAATCTCAAGAAGGGTCAGGAGGAGTGGAGATTCAAAGGTCATAGTAAGTCCAAGCCCAGCCTGGAAAGAAATAAGTAAAACAAACAAACAAACAAACAAAAAACCCCAAAACTCAAAAAGGTAACCAATTCCATCAAGGTTATAAGGTGAAAGGACCGGTCTCTGCTGTCATGAACAGAAACTGGTAGAGGCATGTGGGAATCACTGTGGAGGGTTCTTAAAGCACTGACGGTAGAAATGCCGGATGATGCAGGGATGCCACCGCTGCATATGCCCAAGGGACCTATGTCCTGCCACAGAGATGCTTACACATCCATGTGTACTGCTGCACTGTGCACAGTAGCTAAGCCATGGAAGCAGCCTAATTTCCACCCACTTAGGGATGGATGAAGAAATGTGGTACATATATAATGGAATTACATTCTCCTGTGAAGAAAAATTGAATCATGACATTTTCAGGAAAGTGGATGGAACTGGAAACCATTATGCTAAGTGGAAGTAGGCCAGACGCAGAAACACAAAAGATTTATTGTTTTTGTAGCTCCTAGATTTGAGAGAAAAGGTGTGTGGGGAGAGGGAGGTGCAACAGACTAGGAAGTTGACTATGAGCAGTGTTGAGTTCTTAAGGGTATGGGAAAGAAAGAGATGGTAATTGAGCACATGAGACATGAGAGAAGACAGAGTAATGGGGGAGTCAGCCAGCAGGAGGGAGACAGGGCTCGTATAAGTAAGAACAAAGTGTGCATGAGTGTGCCATATTACAACCCTTTCTTTGTGTGCTAACCTAAGAAAYAAAGCACAAAAGCAGGAAATAGTGGTGATTAGAGAGAAGTAGTTATAATGCTTGGCAAGTGATTTAGCTGATTGTCACTTCTCATTTGTGACAGCTGCATCAGTTACATGATCACTCTTTGAAAAGGACTAACTAAAAGTATCTTATTTTCTCATAAGTAAATATGTCGTATTAGGGTTCTCTAAAGTCACAGAACGTATGGGTAGTCTCTATAGAGTTAGGAAATTTGTTGATGACTTACAGTCTGTGGTCCAACTCCCCAACAATGGTCAGCAGCAGCTGTGGATCAAAGTCCAAAGATCTAACAGTTGCTCCGTCCCACGAGGTAAAGCAGGCAAAGAAGAGTGAGTCTCCTTCTTCCGAAGTCATTATGTAGGTCTCCAGCAGAGGGTGTGGTCCACATTAAAAGTGTGTGCAACCACGCCTTTAATCCCAGATGACCTTGAATTTAGAGATCTTTGGAAGAGCAGTTGGTGCTCCTAACTGTTGAGCCATCTCTCCAGCCCTCCATATTAGGATCATAGGTGAGCCTTCCAATTCTGGATTGTTCATTCCAGATATAGTCAAGTTGACAACCAGGAATAGCCAGTACATATGTTAACTACAATTGCTTTTTTGTCCATCTGTATTCTACTGTAGGTATTCAGTCTAATGATAAGCTTGTGTTGGTTGTGAACTAATGTGTTAGAATGCTTTCAGAAGCAAATGCATTGCTGTGTTTTTCCTTGGAAGTTATTGACATAGTTAGTCTGGTCCGACTTGTTTCTGTTCCTGGCTTTCCTTCTTTTCGGGGCAGGTACAGATTAGTTCTCAGACTGGAGAGATGGCTCAAGAGCATTGACTACTCTTCCAGAGGTTCTGAGTTCAGTTCCCAGCAAACACATGGTGGCTCACAACCATCTATAATCAGGTTTGATGCCCTCCCTCTTCTGGCATGCAGGTGTACATGCAGATAGAGCAGTCATATCCATAATATAAATAAATCTTTAAAAATAAAACCAGGTTAGCTCTCTACTGCCTCCTAGAGAGCTTGCTCTATTTCATTGTAACCCTGAATTACTGTCAGTCTAGGGACGAATGCTCTAAGCACATTAGGGATCACTCAGGTGATTTTCATGGTTGTCCTAGGAAAGAGTTTATTCTTAGTGGTGAGAAAAATAAGGCAGAGGATCATTAAGGCCTCTGTCCAAGCCGCCATGCTTGGTGAGTCGTGGCGCCTACGGTATGAGCAGAGTCTCACCACAAAGCCTGGTCTTTGAACCATATTGCATGTCTCTGTTGGCATCTTAAACGCTCATGTACTATATCCAAAGTGTTACAGGATGACAGATGGCTGAAGCATGCGCTGTTGTGATTTCGGTGTGCAAGGTGTAGCTGGCATATTGCTGTATCCATCTAACTCCACATCAGTGAGTGTGGTTTTAGTGTGTAAGGGTTAGACTGGAGGCCGAAGTCACATGCTGTTTGTGTGTGATTTTCCTAACTAGGAAAGACTTTCTCAAAGAGATGTCTTCACATGTCCAAGTCACAGGAAACACTGCTGTCATTCTGGACACTCTGGTCAGAAGACCGGATCAGGCTGGACTGAACACTGGGTTGCTCCCAGCATACTGAGAACAAATTAATGGGGGGGGGTTGATTAATGCACATGTTTTCCAAAACAAGCTCTTGACGAAGGACACAGCTTGGCAGCTCTGTCATTCTCTAGCTGCTTCCCAAGCCGACCAGGAAGTGAGCATTGTCACCGACTGGGAGCAGCCATCTCTGCTTCCCCAGCTCTACCCTGAGAGTCACACTCCAGTCCTTCCCCAGCTCTACACTGAGAGGTAAACTCCAGTCCTTCCCCAGCTCTACCCTGAGACTCCAGTCCTTCCCCAGCTCTACCCTGAGACTCCAGTCCTTCCCCAGCTCTACACTGAGACTCCAGTCCTTCCCCAGCTCTATACTGAGACTCCAGCCCTTCCCCAGCTCTACACTGAGAGACTCCAGTCCTTTTAGCCATAACATTTGGGCAAATAAAGAGTACTAATGTGGATCACATTTTTCTCTCTCCACTTTAGCTTGAACAGATGGATTTGGAAGTTCGAGAAATTCCACCCCAAAGTCGAGGAATGTACAGCAACAGAATGAGAAGCTACAAGCAAGAAATGGGGAAACTGGAAACAGATTTTGTGAGTTCAGTCCTGTCCCCGTCATCACTAGAGTGTTCAGTGCACTTTTGCTTCATTTCTCTACTGTTTCCTCCCCACACTTTAGCATTAAGTGAGCAGTCTTGGGCTCCTGCAGAAGACGAACAACAGATCTGTGCAGGACTTGGAGGTTGCAGCAGTTAGAGGTAGCAATGATGGGGTTTGGGGGACGTGGTTCTAGCTAGAGCCAAGTCACGTAGTCCTTGAGTCTACATGGTACTTGTTATAGGAATTATTAGAGAAGCAAACTGGCATGTTCACCAGACGAGCCACCACGTGATGGAAAATGCAGCACAAACTTAGTTCAGAAGCAATAGTAACTCAATCTCTGGGCACAACAACTAAAACCTAATCTTGTAAACCTTATTAAAATCTGATGCCTCCTGTGGTGAATCCTTGTGGATCCGCCATGATACCAGGACACTCTAATAGCTACATGTCACCCCTCTGCTGTCCTGGTTCCAAAGAGGCCTCACTCTCTCCTGCTTCTTTTCTTCTTCTGTCCAACCTGGAAGTCCCACCTACTCACCCAATGATTGGCTCCTTTATTCATTAGGGGATTGCTTCACAAGAATAGTACCAGGCCCATCCACACTAGGTACTTGCTAGTATTTAGTATTGGTTGGAATTTCAAAACCTAGTTTTCCTTTATAGTTCCCAGGCCTGAGAGGATGTCTCAGTGGGTCAGCTGCTGTACAAGTATGAAGACTGTACTTTGGAAACCCCATAGTTGTATAAACAGCTGGGCAAGGTTGTGCATGTCTCTAATACTGGCAATAGGGGTGAGGGGAGCATGGGGGGTTTTATCAGGAAATGGAGATATGAAGATCCTTAGAGCTGGCCAGCCATCCTAGCCAATTGGTGAACAGCAGGTTCAGTGAGAGACTCTCCACTTTATAGGAAATGTATTAAAGGAAATATAAAAGCATAATGTTAGAATGATTAATAATGACAGTGGAAAAAACAGTTGAGAAAATCCTACTGAGCCAGGCGGTGGTAGAGTACACATTTAATCCCAGCACTAGGAAAGGAGAGGCAGGCCGATCTCTGAGTTCCAGGCCAGCTTGGTCTACAAAGTAAGTTCAGCCAGGGCTACACAGAGAAACTTGGTCTTAAAAACCAAAACCAGAACCAGAGCCAGACCAAAACAAGAAAGCCAAACATGCTAAAAACCAAACCAAAAAAGTCTTCTTGGTTATCATGTACAAGGTGGACTCAGGCTCAAGTGGTCCAGTCTCATAGCATTGCACAGCAGCAGCTGACATGCCTGCTGCGGGGTGGACAGACCTGCTGAAGTCTGCATAGGAGGGGACATTCAGCCTTCTGAATATGATACACCAAGGTAGAACCTTGAGGACATTAGGCAGAGGGAAACAGGTCAGTCCCGAAAGGCAGATGAGGGTTGTGTTCACTTGCATGAGGTTTCTAGAGTGGTCAGACCCAGAAACAAAAAGTAAAATAGACTTAATGGGGCCGTGGTAGGGAGAAGAGACAGCTGTTGATGTGGAACGGAATTCTCCAAGAGGTCGAGTTCTACAGCTCTACTCAGTACACTGGTTTACTGATCTAACACCAGTGAGCTAGCACTTAAGAGCACTTAAAGTGGTAAAGTTTGTGTTATTTGAATATCACCACAGTTGTAGGATTCAGGTATTAACAGTGATAAAATACTGTGAATGATAAAGAGGTAGAGAAAGTCATGCGGTGGTAACAATCGTCCTGTAGATGAGCACAGCTAACTAGGATTTCAATAAATTAAATTTCATACTTTTCTAATTTAAAATAAAAGAATGTATAGGTTAAAAAAAAAATTGGTCCTTACATGTGATTGACACAGTGATGTTTTATCACATGAACCTGCTGTGTTTGTGACTCTGGGATCCACACCTTTATAGTCAAGAATTTATAAGGATTCTCTGTACCTGGCTCTCCCTTAGATGTTTATTTGAAATTATACCTTGCAGAGTGCACTGTACCTTTCTACGTGAAGGTGTGAGGAAGGGAAATGCTGAGGCTCGGAAGCATCCTGGCTTTACATCTTAGTGAGAAGAGAGATGACTTGGTAGGTAGCCACTGTGTTAGTCAGGCACCACGACTGGCTGCTGAAGTAGCTGGCATGTAAGGAGGGCAGGCCGATGCAGCCCAGAGCCTCAGAGGTCTCCATGGCTGGCTGCAGTGCTCCTGTGGTGGGCTGCACTTGTGGGCCCTGGGGAGGGCATTACGTTTTACACCGGAAGTCACTGACATAAGTGCCGCTGTGCTCCTGTGTTAAAAAGGCACCATTGGGGTTGGGGGCTATGATGGCTCTGAATGTCAGTGTTTAATTCTGGTGCTCCACTAGATCAGACCTTCACTGCTCTGCTAAAGGGTGACTTCTCTCATAGAAGAAATGCGAGACTGGAAGAAAATTGCACTGATTTAATAATTTGTACTGGGACTGGGGAGATGGCTCAGCAGTTAAGAGCACTGACTGCTCTTCCATAGGTCCTGAGTTCAATTCTCAGTAACCACATGGTGGCTCACAACCATCAGTAATGGGATCTGATGCTCTCTTCTGGTGTGTCTGATGACAACTACAGTGCACTCACATAAAAAAATAAAAAAAAAAAAAAAAAAAAAAAAAAAAAAAAAAAAGTACCCTGTATGGGAGGATTGAAAAACAGGACTAACTTGTCAACTCAAGTCAACCTCCTAAATTCTGCTGTTTCTTGATAAGTGAGGGTAGCAGCTGAAATACCTGTAAAGAGTGTTCCGAACTCACGAATCTCATTTTTACAGAATATCTTTGAAGATACCTTCTCTTTTGAGTACCTAACCCAAAGAGACCATCCCCAGACACAGCAGCACATGTGGCACTTAGGAGACCATCCCTAGACACAGCAACACATGTGGCACTTAGGAGACCATCCCTAGACACAGCAGCAAATGTGGCACTTAGGAGAGCTGCCTTAACAGTACCACAATCTGAGGGCCATAAACGTGTGGCAAGGTCACTGTGTTTGTTGTGAGACTTCTCTCCTGTCAGTGGCTGGCTGCTTCCTGTCCACACAGAGTCTCCTCTGCACACTGGTGGCCACCTTGGCCACCTTGGGACCTAATTACCTCTTAGCAGACCTGTTCGCCAATATGGCCACATGCTGTGTAATGGGAACTGAGGCTTCAGTATGGAACCCTGAGGAGATAGAACTCAACCCAGATCACCGAGTTTCATTCCTATCTTTACTTGTTAGTCTTTTTTGTTTTTAAGATTTATTTATTTATTTCACATATGTGAGTACACTGTAGCTGTACAGATGGTTGTGAGCCACCATGTGGGTGCTGGGATCTGAACTCCGGACCTTCGGAAGAGCAGTCAGTGATCTTAACCTCTGATCCATCTCTCCAGCCCCCGCTTGTTAACCTTTAGATGCTAAATTACATCACTTCCATAGCTTACAATATCACCTGATCTAATGTTTAATCTACTTTGTTTCCCAAGGAGATTAATATTGGGTAGACTCCTTTACTTTAGGTGTCTAGAAATTATATTTTTTGGGTAAGTATTCCTTTTTCAATTATATTTTCTACAACAACAACAACAAAGTGGAATCAGGAACTACAAACTTTATTTCCTAGGCTATGGCTAAATTGTCATGTTCACATTTATGTCCCACGCTGCAGCTTCTTCTGTGGTGTTTGGGGACATCTTTCCCCAGCAGTTTTTTTGCCTTGATTTACTTGGTTGCCATATTGGAATGTATGTAGATTGTCCAATGGGTTGGCCTGGCTGTGTACCTCTAGCTCCCCTGGAGCTGGCTGTGTAGACCAGGCTCTCCTTGAGTGCAGATATACCCCTGCCTCTGCGCCCAAGGGTGCTCTACCATGCTTGGCATTAAAACATTTTTAAATAATGTGCATAGTATTTTGCCCTCATGTATGGATGCATACCACATCTGTGTCAGGGGCCAGCAGAGGAAGAAGAGGACATGGATGTCCTAGAACTGAAGTTACAGACATGTAACTGAGCTGCCACGAGCGTTCTGGGAACCCAGGTCCTCTGGAAGAGCAGCCAGTGCTCTTAGCCACTGAGCCCCTAATTGGTCCTTTTTGTTTTTTAAGATTAAAATATTTTCTAATTCGTGCACATGAATTTCACCTATTAATAGGATTCACTGTGACATTTCCATATGTGCACAGGCTCTCTGCATAGGTCAAGTCCATCTACTCTGTCTGTGACTCCTGCTCACCCCGCAACACTCTTCTTGACCATAAATAGCCCCTTTTCATTTCCCTTCCCCGTCTCTGGCGATGACTGGTGCTTCTGTGGGCTGGCATCCGTTTCTGCGGGGAGTGAGGACATGTTCTGTTTTCTTTCTGCTCTTCTACCACTGCTAGCCTCTGTGATTGACAGTTTGAACAGCTCTCTAGCATGTGTTGTTCTGTTTCATGGATGTGGGTTATGGGTTTCAACATGCAATACCATAGAACCAAGGAGGCTCAGGTGGACTACAGGGTTTCTTCGACAGGTCTTCCTTAGTCCTTCTGTGTGGCATACCCTGTCTTTGGTTCCCGGATGCGGCTGGGTTGGATTCTTAATTGGAACGAACATGGGACTTGGAGGGGGACTCCAGAGAAGCTGAGAACATACATGTATTCTGCTGCTCTTTTAATTTATGTTTTCAGCATTGGCACGAGCTTCTCTAGGGCTTGAAAACAAATGTGTGTGAAGTAGATGGTTCAGGGTTGGCAGGTGACAGCAGTTGAGTCCCCAGGAGAGAGAGAGAGAGACGCACAGGAACTTGGTCCACAAAGACCAGGATGTCAGACTAGTCAAAGAAAGTGAACCAGTGGAAGGAGAGAAATACTGAGCTAGGGTTGTTGGGGTTTTTCCCCCTCAGGTTTAAGATTGTATCTTAACAAAACATGAATAAATAAACACCTTTGAAGTTGTCGTTTTTAAGTTACAAACATGTATAAGCTGTTAGGCTAAGTCTAAGTAAATAGAAAAGAATGGACTAATGTGTGGTGAACCAGAATGAGACTCCTAAGGGCTGTTGAGTGCTCAGAATCTCTGGTGTTGCATTGTGGTGCTAGCACCATCTTGTGGTTGATTTGTGTCATTGCACTTATTTCTTGACATAGCTGAGCTTCCTTTAAGACCTCACACAGCATAGCAGGCGAGGGCTAGACTGTGAGGGGAGTTGGAAGCAGCACTCTGACCCCAGTCTAAGTTCATTGTCTCCCAGGTTACAGGGGCCAGAAAGCTGTCCGTCCCTGTCTGGAGGACTGTGATGTGATTGTTAGGCCAGCTCCTAGTGCAGTGCTGTGGACATCAGAGGATGGCACTTGTATGGACAGTCTCCGCAGCGAGGCTGAGTGAGTGCCCCTAGAGATGAGCTGCCTGTAGACAGCTGGGTCAGTCAGAGGTCAGGGTTCAGAGGACGCTGTGGAGCAGCTTGAAGCTTTTCCTGCTCTACCTGCACTGTCTCGGCAGGTGCTGCTGGCGGCTGGAGCAGTCTGTGCTCACCCTCTGCTTTCCTTCTGAGTAGGAGGAATTTAAATTTGACTTTTCTTTCTTTCTTTCTTTCTTTCTTTCTTTTTTTTTTTTTTTTTTTTTTTTTTTTTTTTTTTTTTAGGTCAGGAGCTGAATGCTTCTGTTTGCCTTCTATCTTCCTTGTACCCATGACATCCTGAGATAGCAGACTTCTGTTTTTGTGGGAACCATAGGAAACCGCTGCAGCATGCTCAGAGGTGCGGGTGGTCTCAGCTGTAATATGTAGCAGCTATCACATACCTGAACCTTCTTCAGGAATGTACCTGCATTCTAACCCATACAGGAGCTAGTGTGGTTACCACTGCCTTTAAAGTGCAGGCTTGCAATGCTTGAGAGACCAGAGAGCAAGACCCACCTCTAAGGAGCAGCCCCAGCTTGTGTGAGCTGTGCTCTTTCCCCAGACACTGAAGCCTGCTCTTAAATTCACGGATCTTGTAAGATTCGCTGTTCTAGCAAGACTGTAGGTCAGAAGAATGACTTCTGTTTTTGCTTTTGTAATCAAACTCCCTTACTCTAATAAAAAAGATAACTAGTCCAAATACATGGCATATTTGTTAAAGTTAGACCCTACATGTAGACAAATGTATGTAATCTTTGTAGTTCTTTTAATAAGCCTTAGCTTGATATGGATGGGAGCTCTCAAGTACAGTTCTGGCCCCACATTGTATACCAGTATCTAAAATACAAAACCTCTTCATATTAAAACTTGTTTACGGTCTTGACACACGTCTCTGAGCAACCCCAGACCTGTAACGCTGGATAGAGCCATCTGAGCAGAGAAACATCCCTTCACCGTGTACACATAACATGTCTGCCATTTATAACAATTATACTCCTTCATTCTATATAAAATGCTAGAACATTCCAAATGATTTTGAAAAACAAGATCAGCGTATCCTTATTGCTCCAGGAGGATCGATCATGTTTTGTATTTTGGATGGTTGTCTTCCAATCTCTCCTTTTCTGTAAATAGCTTTTTATAATAATGATGTCACACCATCCACACTTTAAAAATATGTGTTCTAATGTTTACATTTTAAATTTCTATAAAATCTAGATCATTTTAATAGGAACATATTATCTTCTCAGTGACATTAACTTTGGTTGAATACCTGTACATTTCTGTTTATTTCCTTCACACCTTACTGTGCTGCAGTGAATATGCGTCAGTAGGATTTATAGTTGCGATCATTTGAAAGAAGACAGATTAATAAAGAATTTCCAGTTTTGCAGTTTACCACTTGGCAGTTCTGGACTCTTCTCCTTAGACTTTTATTGTAGTTCATTTCTGTTCTGTCTCTGCTTCTCCTCCATGTTAGAGTGCACGAGAAATATTAACTGAGGCGGACTGGAGCTGAGCACCTTCTGTGTGTCGCTCATTGAAGTCTCAAACTATGTGGGGCTTTCATGACTCCAGGCAGAATGCAGCTGGGATTCTTTTTCTAGGGTGCCCCCCTAGGAAGATTAACAGTGTTGACAAGGCTGGCAGGCATACATGGTTCCCCAAGCTGGCTGAACTATTAACTCATTGAAACCACAGACTGTTTCTCTTAGGCATTTGCACAAGCCTGTGACCTTTCAGGGGAAAAGGTTAGAAAGCATGTGTGCACACATGCTCCTACATGTGTGCATTTTGTCAGGTTCCACCAAGGCAAGTCATTAGAAAGCTGTTATGCAAGCAGCCATCTTTGCTAGTCAGAGTCTTATTTTAGACTCTTAACCTTGGTAGCGCCACAGAGATGACCACAAGTGGAGCAACATGGTCGGTAGGCTGTCTTCTGTCCTGTGAAGCAAGGGTGCGCTGCGCTGCTCTGGCCTCCCCACGTAGGATGTATCACAGGTGCACACTTTTGACCCTTCCCCTGTCACGTGTGCTCTAGTGAAGTAGTATTATGATCTTGGGACTCTACAAATTTTATTCCTGGGACTTACTGCTAACTTTTGAGGTGGGCCATAGTAGATTTCCTTGATCTATGAAGCACTGACAGTTTCCCAGTGTGAGTAATTTTATGATGACCACCTCAGTCTTGAGAATATTGACTTTAGGTACTATAGACTTTGATGATATGTGAAAACAACTTCCATACTCCCCGAAGCCGTGGCAGTCAGGTCATGTGTACCCTGGTACAGATATGTGTGAACCCACATATGCACCCTGTGTAAACTTAGCTTTCTTTCAGTGTTGTCAGAATCTGAGATGGGTTTTGTTTTTCAATTAAAAAGTTTCCTTATGTAACTGCTTTTTAAGCAAAAAATTAAAATTATGGTGCCATTTTATGATTAAAGATCCAGATTTTTACTTAGACTTTATAACTCTATATAGTTGAAGTATGTATTTTCTAGATAAAATGGTAAATTGGTGTGTGTGTGTGTGTGTGTGTGTGTGTGTGTGTGTATGTGTAAGTGCATGCTTGTGTGTGTGTTTAGTGGGTTTAGAAGTTTTCTCTGTTATAATCCTTTTTAATGGCAAGCTGCTTTCAACTTTTCTGTTTACTTGTATTTGTGATCTCACTTGAAAATAAGAAAAAAATGGGTAAAAAATTGCCAAATTAACTATAAGCCTGTGGCAGATTTGACTTTCTCAGTAGCCACTAGATGGCACTGTTTGTTTGCAGTGCCATTAAAAAAATAAAAAGAAAAGAAAAGAAAGAAAGAAAGAAAAGGAAGGAAGGAAGCAACTATGGTAGTAACAGAAATTACTGCCTCATGAATAAAATATTTCTGATGGGATTTGCATTTCTATATTGGCTGAAGACACTGTGTTGAATGTTTTATTAACCAGCCCAGTGCAACTGTCAGCCTATTAAAGAGATCCAATGGTCCCTGTTTAGATAAATAAACTAAATAAATCCAATTCGTCAAATTGTGTTCCTGGCTGTTTATTTTCCATTCTTTTGATGTACAGTTTATTTTAAGTTAAAGCCACATTGGTTTAAAAATTAATGGGAAAATGTTACTTGGTGTTTAGAACATGAAGAAGCTAATTGCCATAGTCAAAAAGCCATCTCTGTTTTAATGTTAAATTGTTTGCTCATAAATAGTAAACTCCCCTGGTTGCTCACACACTGTCTCATGGTCAGAAGTCACATGACCTCTCAGATGGCCGGGCAGAGGCTGTGCGGCCCTCATTCGTGCGCTGCTCGGCCCCTGGCATCTATAGGCAGTGTGTGCGCGTTACTTGGTTTCTCCGTGGCGTGCCCACTCCTCAGGTATGACCCACAATTCCTCGGGCATCACAGTAGCTAATTCATTTCTAAATGAACAGTCCTTTATGAATGTCCTTTCCTGGTGCACATCAAGCATCAGGGAGAGAAGGTGACAATGAGCAATGGCGTTTCCCGAAGAAGCCAAACACCTCAAGGTGATGAGGCCATAGCAAACCGGTTCCCTTCTGCGGGTTGCCCTCTTAAAGTTTATGCTCAAGGGAAATTCATGGCTGTATAATATAACACTACCGACTGAACTAGATATTTCATACTTAGGCCCTAGGGCTACAACAATATTTGAATAAAACACGTCAGGTTTGTGCTTTGCCAAACTGGAATCAGTTGGTAACTTGAAATGATGTATAGCGGTTCTGACATCTCGTTTCTCTCTGTGAATCTTCCCTTGCTTTTCATGCTATTCTTGCTGCCTTTTATCCAGTTCTGTCCCGGCGAGGCTCAGAGCACAGCTTAGAGTGGGTGAGGAGGCATTTCTGACTCTGCACACGGCTTTTCAGGGCATTTGGCTGGTGCTGATGGCGCCTGTGCCAGATCTGATCTCCAGGGTGAGGTTTCCAAGCTGTGTAATAGTACCTGAGGCTGTGTGTCCTGTCAACTATTTGAAGTTTGCTTGTACGAGGCGCTGTTAAAGTGGGGCTGGGATGGCCTGTGCCAGACTTTGCTATTGATTTCAACTTAGTGTTAACCTGGTGGGCAGTGGACCACGTGTAAAAATAGTTTCATTTTTGTTTGTTATTTGGCTTGAGTTTGTGTCCTTCTGAGGCTGGAAAAATCATATTTAAGGGTATAAGAAATTTAAAATACGGAGTAAAATTGATTTAAGATTTTTCCCCCTCAGGGTTGGTCTTGTGAAGCATCTAATTCATAAAAATTAAGCCAGTTCCTTAAAATGACTTCCTGTGAGTGAAAGCACAGATTCCCTTTCTTGGTGTTTATCTCCTCTAAAGTTTCACTCAGACACTTGCTTGGACTGTCATGATTGGCCATTGCTTCTTCACATACTCACCAGCTAACAATTTCTGGTTTWCCTCTTCTTTAATGTTTTTCACCATATATACTCATTGTACATTTTAAGGTGTTGTGTATTGTTTGTGAAGCGTGTGCCCACACGCCTCTCCCTGGCCTGCTCTCACCTCACCTATAAACACATTCCAGGTGAAGGAGCGTGTAGGGGTCCTGCTTGTGGTCACATGATATTTAAACTACACATAGAAAGAGGAAAGTTTCCACCTCTCAGTTAGAAACCTACAGGTTTATAGTTGCTATTTCAATGAAGTTTAAATGTTGCTTTCTTTTCCTTACTGAAGGATTGTGGCTCAGGGTTAGTCATGGCAAATACTATCTGATCTAGGTATTCTATTCAGAGGCTTTATTTACACTTCAGAAATGTCAGGTAAATAGTTTCAGGTTTGCTATAAGTAGTTAATACGTTATTTTTTCGTATATTGTATGTGAGCTAAATTTGGTCATGGACCGTGTTTTCAAGACCCAAGTGGGAAATAGGGAGAATGCACCGGGCCTGTGGTCTGGGCCTCCTGCATGCGTGCTCTAGTTTCCAGATATGAACCTTTGAATTCTGCCCACATATGGGGGAAGGACGGGCCCCAGTAGGATCGTTAGTATAAAAGCACTTGGAGAGCTGCGTTAAGTCTTAGTCGGCAACTTTGCTGTGTACAGACAGTAATCCTATAATTAAAGAATTTAAAGGTTAAAGTGTCTCAAGGTCAGAAGATCCTTGAAAATCCTAAAAAATGTAAACCGTCTTCCTCAGGGCTCCAGGGGACGAGCTGCAGGAGCTTACACAAAGGACTGAAACGTTCAGTCTTCCACCGCATTCGCAGACATGACCTTCGTATTTGGGTTGCTTTTGTATGTCAGTACATTTTGTTTTGTAAAAGACATCTTAGAAATTAATCTATGGTAGCAGAAAGCAAGCTTTCTCCTTGACCTTGTGGGAGTACAGGCAGAATTAAAGGTAGAGAAATTATGATATTATATATTTTATGCCTTTTTATCATATGCATTTTACTACTACTTAGAGTTGTCTTTGCACCAAGTTTTCATCTGGAGTTCAAGATATACATGCAGTGTCTTTGGCTTTCTTTCCTATTCTTTCTTTAGTTTCTAATAATTGAATTCCCTGAAACTTTTAGAAGTTACTGTTATAACTAGAGGCAGAAAAAGAGTCTGTAGTTTTTCCTAAATATTGTCATTAACATGAGCAGAGTTCATGGCAGCATGCCCAAGCCAACAGCCAAATAGCCCAGTGGTTTAAAAGCTGCAGAATTTCCTATCTCTTGACAATTCGGTCTGAAACATAGAACAACATGGTAGAAACCAAATGGCCTGAGCCCAGTTCCAACGGGAAAAACACATTTCAAAGGAAAATCTGGAAGCTAAGTGAGAGAACTTCCAGGCTGCTGATGTTTTCATTGCATAGTTGAACTTAGTTTCAAGTGTGAAACTTCTCAACAATTTGCTGCTATTGGTTTGGGTGTGCACTACTGGGAGCTGAACCAGGGCCTCATGGGTGGGGTTCAAGCACTCACCACAGACGGACCACATCCTCAGACCCATATTTGCATGCTTTTCACATTGATTATAGCCTCAGTGATTGTAATCCTGTGGTAAGCAGAATTGGGGGTGGTCATTGGGGAGTCTGTGAAAACACAGAGAAGCATCCAGCCTAGCGTGATGCCAGCAGACAGGCTTGAGAGAAGTGCCCTGTGGGAGTGGATGTCCGGAAGAGAGCAGGTTTGAGAGCAGAGCATAGTCAGATGATTGACCAGGATAAACTGTAGGACAGGTTGGAAGGTTAGCAGGGCCCACTGGGGCAGCGAGAGTTTGGAGCGGGTTAAAATACTTCCGTGCACCAAATATGAAGTCAGAGCTTGGTCTCCTGCCTTTGTTGCATATTGGGATCTGGGTGTCTTTAAACATCCTGACACCAGATGGACTTCCACTCAGACACGTGTGACTGTATTGGTGTAGGTGTGATTTGGACATTGTTGTGGTGGCTTTTTTAGGGCAGTTCCTCAAATGATTCCCTGTACATGTGAATTTGGAAACTAGCAGCTGATGTGGGACGCTAAGGCGGAGCTAGGCAGAGCCCTGACCCCATGTTGATTAGAGGCTGCTAACGGGTCACATGTGCTGGCGACTTGGTAGCTCTGCACCTAAAACAGGGAAGTTTGTTTCTCTGTGTGAGTTTGAGTTCTGTTTAATTTCTTTTAAAAATTAGAAATTAAAAAAGTTATAATTTCTTTTTGCTTTTAGATCCCTAAAATGATTTTAAATAAAAAATTTTAATTACAAAAAAAATCTGTTATCTTACAATAACATTGTATCAAATTGCCTTAGAATTAATTTCCTTTAGGTATATTTAGCTTTTATGATAATCTTTAGTTGGAGGAAACAAAGAAGACATGCATACATATTTTTTTTTTCTCTAGGTGGCAAAGTGAATAGTTTAAATTCTCAATTGAGCTTTAGAGAAAACAAAGGCAAGATGTGATTTCTTAGCTAGTACTGATTGTGGCTTTGACCTAGACCCGAGTCAGTGCACTAGAGTGTCTTCATGTGAGCACTTGCATTTTAAAAGCTGCCATTTCAAATGCATTGAGCCAGGCATACATTTTCTTACAGGAAACACAGTACTCTCTCTATATGTACATATGTGTGTACTGTTTCTAGATTTGGGGCAAATAATGTATACTATACATAGGTTCACGCATGAGAACACACTTTTTTTTCTACTCTGTGAAGTCTTGAAAGATGAATTGTAACTTAATTTTGTGCAAGAATTGTAAAGAAATTGCTAGTAATCTCTAATCAGAGCAGCAGAAGTATGGATGTGATGGATAAATGGGCTTCCGTTATGGCCAGCATCTTCATTGATCTTAACAGAATGCTCTTTGCCTCCCCTGTGTCTGTTTCCTCTTGGCAGAAAGCCGAGTGAATTTGGAATAGAAAGAAAGGGAGAATCCACTTGGTTCCAAATGATATCCCTGTGCATTGGCGTGGGCAATGTCACCTACAAGCCAGCAGCAGAATTACTAGGAGGAGATTGCTTTCTTCTTTAGGGAACAACTGAAAGTTCCCTGTATCATCAGGTTGGAACATTTTTAACTTTATACTACCCAGAGCTTAGGATAACAATTTAAATCACCAGATTTTCAACCTTTCCAACACTGTGACCCTTTAATACAGTTCTTCATGCAGTGGTGACCCCCCCTTCCCATGAAATTATTTTCGATGATACTTCATATCTGTAATACTGCTACTGTATTGAATCATAATGTAAATATCTGTGTTTTCCTTAGGTCTTAGGAATCCCTTGTGAAAGGGTCCCCAAATGTGTCTTAACTTAAAAGTTGAAAAATCACTGACATAGTAGTTAAAAATTTAAACTGAAAAATTTTAAACTATTTCTGAGTAGAATTTAGTCAATAATACTCAAGTTGGGAAAATATAGCATCACATGTCTTAAACAAATGCTGTTTTTAATTTGATACCACATTACTTACTTTTCTAGTTTTGAAACATAGTATATTCATTGAAGTGTTTACTTTTCTGTCATAGAGATGCTTCTAGAAAGTCTATCATTTCCAAGTATTCTTTATCATTAAACTGACCCCTTTTGAGTTGTTTGTTATCCCCTGAGGTCAATCCTATAGAAGTATGCCTGTGCATCAGAAAGACACTTTTGGGGTGCGGGGGATCACTGCTCATGTATTTCCTACCTGAAAGGGTTTTCTGTCTTCTGCCTGTGTTCAGAAACTGTCAAAAAGTAAACCTGAGCTTTCTGACTGAAGAGGAATGTGGCCAGAGATGGCAGTGTGGCTCACACTGATATTTAAAACACTGTGTTGTGGCATTTTCATAGAGAAATTTTCAAGACCAAATCTATCCAGGATATTCTCTTTGCATTAAAAGTTGTTTATTTAAATACAGCACAATGGAAGTGTGCTCTGTGTCTCAGAAAGCCTTCCTGAGCACTGACGGTGACAAGGCTACTAGAAGCTGGCTGCCTGGTGCGCTGGTGGGGTCACACTGCCTCTGYGAAACCTCTTTCCATAGGGTAACACCTCACATTCTAAACTAAAGGGTAGCACCCTCCTACGTCCTCCTCACCTAGCCAGCAAACAAGTTCTGTCATGAATGGGGCCCGGCAACTGTCCAGGCAGGTGACAAGAGCTGCCAGTCATAGGCGGGAGATTGAGGAACACAGTAGGACTCTGTGCAGGGGCCTTAGAGAGGGGGACAGCGCTCACGCTGAGCATGCCGGAACCAGCCTTGGGTGCCAGTGTGCCGGTGCTTGTTTGGCAGCCTGCCTGCTCCTGCTCTAGCTCGTTTCCTGGGCCTTGTGGGACCCGTGCAGCTTTAAGAATTTTCCCCAAGTATGGATGGGTGTTGTCAGTAGGTGCAAATTTGCCTAAAGAAATTGCCTAAAGAATTTTATCAGTTCTCAGGAAAAAAAAATGGTATACAGGCTCAGCCTCCCTCAGCACTGCTGTCACCTGCAGATGGACAGTCAGACCTACCTGGCCGGGAAGGCTGACTCAGCTGTTTGCTTATACTGTGCTGTAAACTGTATACTGAGTGCATTCCTGCCTGGATGCTAATGCTTTGGTAGGTCTAGGATGGTTCTCTTGCAGGGCAGAAAGAAGCATGATCTTGATCTCTTTCAATTGAATGCCAGGCATTCTCTTGAGTCTAGAACAGGATCCTTAACCTCAGTACAGTTGAGATTTTGACTGGACCATTCTTTGCTGAAGGGCAGTGCTGCGCTGTGTGGGGTGTTTACCAACACTCAAGCCTCTGCCCCCAGGCAGCCCATGCCCGCTGTTGTGACCAACAGAAGGACTGTGGATGTTTCTTAGCGGGCTTTAACGTATGAAGTCCTCCCTCTCTGTAGCACTTTAAAGTATGAAGTCCTCCCTCTCTGTAGCACTTGTCTGTGAGTCCCTTAGAGCCAGGGTGTAGAGTTGAAACGATAGCCCTTAACCAGCCTGTGTTTGTTTCMCACAAGCTGTGAGCCATGAGAGGCAGTGTGGCACTGTGGATGGATACTGGAGTGGTGGCTGTGAGCACCAGCTCTGATGCTAAGCCGCTGAGTGTTGTCACTGTGCTCAGTGCCTTCAGCTCATTTGCAGGGCCGATTGATCTCCATGCGCTGTAAGGGCAGTGAGCTCCATGCCTCATGATGCAGGCAGTGGAGTGTTTGGTCTTTCAAGGTTGCTGGTAGTTTTCCTCTAGCTTTGGCACTATTCTGCATCCATTTAGATAATTAGTATGCTTTGGAACCTTTGGCTCAACTTAATCTATTAATCTCATATTGATATGTCTCCATTTTCACAATCCCTAGACCATTTTTCACCTCCTTTGTGGAGTCGTTTCTAATTATCTTTCCTGTCATGATAGATTTTCTTAAGTCTTCATTCACCTTGATTCTTATATCTGTAACCTGTCCTAACTCACACACACCATTCCTGTGTCAGCCTAGATGATTCTACTTTTCACTTACTTATGTTTTATTACTCCAAACAATTACAGATCTTCACAACAAGGATATGTATTCTGCTCTGTGTCTTACAGTCACTTAGGAAACAATGAGTAACCAATGGTATAGTGTGGGTGACGCAGCCAATGATTAACAAACCAGCCAGTGACACTGTACAAACGAGGGAACACCTAAAATTTCCAGTCAGGAGATTGTATCTAGCTTGAGTTGTCCTTATTCTATTTAAACAGTAGAGGAACAAAACAAGACGTTGTGTTATAATGGGTGTTTCCTCCATACTGACTGCTTTTAAGTTTTTCAGACCAGGGAAATAGTATGAAGGTTGGGCTGGAAAGATGACTCAGAAATTAAGAGCACTTGTTACTCTTGGAGAGGACACAGGTTCGATTCCCAATGCCCATGTGGTGGTTCRCAGCTACCCACAACTTCAGTTCCAAGGGGTTCAGTGCCCTCTTCTGACCTATGTACGTAATTTTACATTTACATGGTATACATACATACATGCAGGCAAAAATTTTTATGACATAAATAATACAATTAATAAATTAAAAAAAACACTTTAAAAGAATGAAGGTTCT
The DNA here is from genome assembly GCA_002335545.1 of Apodemus speciosus. Lineage (NCBI taxonomy): Eukaryota > Metazoa > Chordata > Mammalia > Rodentia > Muridae > Apodemus > Apodemus speciosus. The sequence continues at coordinate 118,940 of BDUI01000538.1, read as the reverse complement.
GTAATGCTCCACTGAATCCATCTCCTTAGAGAAGTCGCATGTAGAAAATAATGTGATATGTTCATTGTTCGAGAAGAGCTGAGAAATACCGTTCACGGTGTCTCTCGGTAGCCCTTTCAATGACTTTTTGACATTTCCCTGTGGTCCTTGTTTACCGTATCAATAGTTACAGTGACATATGATTGTCAAAGTTTTATATTATGACAAAACCAATAAATTAAACATGCTGTATTCCTGTCTGATACAAGGGGCTGCTTAGAGTCTTAAACTGCACTGACAGTTTCCTAAGCTCCTTGGTGTAAGTATACAGGTGACAACTTTAGGTATTATTTGTACACTCTAATAGATGACACTGAGAGCATATCAGCTCACAGTTTAACCTTTCTGTGCAGAAAAAGATATGAGTTTTGCATTGCATGTATCTTTAAACTTCATTTCCAAGTTTAATTATTTCTTAGTTTGCTATCATCACTGTTTCATGTACATAAAAGCAGCAATCCAGTAAGTCCTACCTGAGAGCCTCCTGTGAACTTCCTAGATAAAACCTTGCCACTGTAAACATACATACATAATACATACATACATACATATATACGTGTGTGTGTGTGTGTGTGTGTGTGTGTGTGTTCATTCCTACCTCCTGACTGCAGCACCCATCTCTATACAAAGCCCTTCAGTTTACTGAATCTAAGGAAGATGGGGTGTGAATCCCTCTTCTGCTGTCCCTTCTTCCCACTGTATGCAGACACAGTCTTTGGGACGTCTTACTACAATTAGGTTTGTGCTAGGAACAGTTGTTGAGAAATGCCAAGTAACAGTGTAGAAATAAACAAAGGGCATGTTTTTACAGCGGTTCATAGGAGACTTTTTACAGGGGTAGCATAGCTCGGAAAGATCCCGTAGTGACGAGTGTTAGGAGTGAGGAGCCTGGCGTAATTCTTGCCGTAGCCACTTGTCATCTTTGAGAATTGTCACAAGTCACTTAGAGTCGTGGTAATGGGGTTGGGGTGGGGTGGAGGCCCTCCTCCCCATTTACCTGCCTRTAGTAGTGAGSCTTCTCCCACCTGTTTCATGTTGGGGTCCGTATGAAGCAGCACACCATGGAAGGCTCTGGTGGGTGTGTTTTGCAGAGGAGACGTCCTTACACTCTTGCCTTGGTGTGCCCTTCCTCTTTACCCCTCTGCCTCTGATCAAACTCAAAGCTCATCTTAGAAATCTGGACCTTGGATATTCTTGAGTGCAAAGTACTAAGATTTGATGCTTTGCAAGCAGTTAACCATTAAAAATAATGCAATATATCTAAAGTGTATATTGTGTATCATACAAACAAGAAACACATACTGGTTCCTATTGTAGCATAAAGCTCCCAAACCACCCAAACTAAAGCTTTTTCATTTAAACAGAGATCTTTCCTCCTCTTACCTTCACAGCTACTCCTAGGCCACAGACTCCCTCCCTCCTTTTCCTTCCCTCCCTCCCTTCTTCCTCCCTCCTTTCACTTTCCTTTCCTTTCCTTTCCTTTCCTTTCCTTTCCTTTCCTTTCCTTTCCTTTCCTTTCCTTNTTCCTTTCCTTTCCTTTCCTTTCCTTTCCTTTCCTTTCCTTTCCTTTCCTTTCCTTTCCTTTCCTTTCCTTTCCTTTCCTTTCCTTTCCTTTCCTTGTTTGTATATTTTTGTTGTTGTTTGAGACAAGATCTCATATAGCCTTGGCTGCCTCTGAGCCCTTTGACCTTGAGCCTGTGAACCTTTTGTTTAGAAACAAAATGATCATTAGAAACATCTCTGTTCTAGGACTGTAGGTGTGTGCTTCCAGTTCAGAGCCATCACTTGGTTCATCCAGTGATGGATAGTGAATCCAGGTCTTTGAGCATTGTAGAAGAGCACTCTACAGACTCGGTTGCATCCTGTTTTCACCGTAACCATAGGATTCCTACGTCTACACTTTTCTGCCCACATCATAGCCTTGACCCTGCCATTTTTAATGTCCTGACATCTACATCAAGGTGTGTGTGTGTGTGTGTGTGTGTGTGTGTGTGTGTGTGTCTGTTAAAACACAGCTAGAGACAGTACCACTTCCTAAAGGTCAGAGTGATCTCGGAATAAGAATTGTAGAGGTATTCGTGTTCTGTGCTTGGATTGAGAAGCATTTCCTAGAATGAATGACCATTAAGACAGGGGTTGTGAGTGTGTGAGTGTGAGTGTGAGTGTGTGTGTGTGGGGGGGCACTCCATAGTGTTGCATTTTAGAGCCCCACTAGTGTTATCATTGCCAACTGGATCACATTTGTAACATTGTAGTGTTCAGATCACTTGTAATACTTCATAATGCCTAAGAGACATCACTAGACAGGTTTAGTTGCCCTTATCCACTTCCCTTAATCAAATTAACCTGCCGTTGTCATCTGTGACCGGTAATTGCTACCTTTTTCCTGCTATTCATGCTATCCTGTCTGAAGTCCTCGCCTTCTGCTTGTAACCTAATGGCCCTCAGTGTTCCACCTGAGCATCATTACTCCACTGGTCTTTATCGCCGAGAACATTTTTCCCTACTTTGAATATCTTTTATAATCTATTTTCCTGTAAAGAACATATTTTTAATACAAGTAGTTTGGTTTCAAAATTGTCTTCTTCAAATTTATCTTGTTTATATGAACATTTTGGTAATAGTCAATAGATGCAGTCCTTACTTCTCCTGCTTATGTCTATTGTTAAGGAAGAGAAATCAATAATTATAGGAAGAAATGTTCAACAAACTATTTGGAGGATGGTTTGTTTACTGAGGCACAGTTCACCATGCTACGAAAAATACACTGAGAGAATGTGGTGAGACTATCAGAATTCCTCACTGATTTATCCCGATCAGCACTGGACGTTTTATCTTTCCCACCCCTAGCTCTTGAGTAAGTTCTAGCCCTTATACTGACCTGTAGTTTGCTTTATTTTTACATGCAATTAGTCGTTCTGGTCCAGTCTATTACACAGTTAGAACAAGAATGACCAACGTCATGCTCTATAAACGATTCTACATTCCACATAGAGCCAGGCCTGGTGGAGTGGAACAGACCTGAGTCCCAGCTGGCCTTGTGACTAACATAGGAGAGTCCCAAGTTCAAGGCCTGCCTGGGCTACAGATTGAGTTCAAGGTTTGGTCTATTGAGCAAGACCCTGTCTCAAAATAAAAAAATGTGTAATAATAAGGGATGTCTAGCTCAGTGGTAGAGTTGTTCCTAATATATAGGAGACCCAAAGTCTACCTCAAGAATACCTCCTCCTGCCCTATACACAACCAGAAACAAATTGTGTAAAATTTTGTGAGTGAATAGGATATCAAATATTCTAATTTGAAATTGTTGCCCAATTAGCTGTTGGTTGGTGGTAAGTCAGAGTCAGGTTGGGCTATGTTAAGAAAGCAATGTAAGCTTTCCTAAGTTGGAGTACACATCTTCCTTTTTTGTCATGATACAGGACTTTGCTATAGACTTTATCAACTAAAGGCAGGTTTCTAGGCTTTGGCCGTGGGAGTGTGGTTGTCCTACAGAGCTGGCCTGCAGCTGAGCAGGCGTTTGAAACTGACATTTGACAGACTTGACTGCAATATTTTTCCACCATAGTATTGCAGTCTGTGGCTTGTCCATTTCAGAGCGATCCTAACTTGAATTCAGAGAGGATGCTGGCTTGCTCTTATTTCTCTAGTCTTCACTTCTTTTTGGTTTTTTTTTCAAGACAGGGTTTCTCTGTGTAGCCCTGGCTGTCCTGAAACTCACTCTGTAGACCAGGCTGGCCTCAAACTCAGAAATCCACCTGTCTCTGCCTCCCAAGTGCTGCGATTACAGGCGTGCGCCACCACCGCCCAGCCTGGTCTTCACTTCTTATTGGTTCAAGATCTGAGGAAGGCTAGGCTGTAGCTTCCAGAACCTGGAAGTGTGCACTGCAGCATTGCATCTCGTCATGGACCTGGACGTGTGTCCTGCAGCATTGCATCTCCTCATGGACAAAGCTTTCTTTTTTTAGATGAAAGCAAAAAATCATAATGTTCAGTTCTCTGAGGTCATTTTATTTTTCCATCCCTGATTCAGCTGTTCCCTCATCTAAATAGTATTGAGTGGTGAGACTAGCCCATTAGCACTTAAGTTTGGGTGGATGTCAGAATCCCAGGAGGGACTTGCTAGTTAACACACAGACCTGCACCTACCCTAGAGTTTCCAATATGGGAGGACTTACAGGGTCCCAGGAAGGACTTGTAGCATGAAGCTTTGAAGGGTTCCAGGTGGGTGCTGAAGGCCGTCACTGCACTCTGCTTCCAGAGCCCGCAGTAGATGATCCGCAGCTTCTCAGTTCTCAGGGTTTACACCTGAGCCGATCTCCCGGGCGTCTCAGAAGGGAGGTCTTCACTTTGAAGACACCGTCTGTGTGGTTTGAGAAATGCCCCCATAGGCTAATGTACTTGAACACTTGTCCTCCGGCTGGGGGTGCTGTTTAGGTTGTGGGTCCTTTAAGAGGTAGACCCTTGCTGCAGGAATTTATCTTGGGGATGGGCTTCGAGAGTTCATAGCCTCATCCCACTGATTGCTCTCTCTGCTACATGTCTTGTTGGAAGGTGGTCTCCCTCTTCTAGCTGCCTTCCTGCCATTATTGACTCTCTGTCTGAAGCCAAAGGCTGAATGACTCTTCCTTCCATAAGCTGCCTTGGTTGTGGTGTTTTATCTCAGTAACAGAAAGTAATGGATACAGCATTCTTGAGTTTCTGCTGTCTGATTCTGCCGGGTGCCTTTTCCAAGCATTTTAAGTTTCTTTCCCTTAGAAGCTCTCAGACCCTCAACCACCTTTTCCCTGTACTGCCAAACAGGATGTTTGTTTAAGGAATGTTAGCAAAATGCAGTTCCAGAACTGCTCTTTGGGGAAATTTAAATGAAAAATTAAAATACCAGCAAGAATGCCAACAATTTAAATTCCTTGATTAGCTTTAGGCATTTTTACATTGGGATGACTAAGAAAAGGTTGTGGTAATTAGAAGTAATTTGTTAGAAACCTGAATACCCTATTTTTTTTCTCTCTTAGATTAAAACTCAGTTCCCAGCTGGATGCTCATAAGTGCAGGAAAGATAATTGTCGGATGATTAATTGCAAAAGATAGATAATTAGAGTTCATGTGTTGTGTCAAATACGGGTAACTGAGAGGTTGACTACTCATTGGGAAAGAGTAACCACAGTTGGGTGGCAGCTCGGTGGCAGCTCTGTGGCGTGGTTTAACCTCCACCCGACTTACCTTCCACCCCGTTTCCAGGCAGGGTCCATCCCATTCCCAGCCAGTGCCTCTCCAGAGCGACTAAGGAGGAAAGTTCCCACTGGTTCAGATCAGGTTCTGAAACTTGAGCTGTTGCCCAGACTACCTTTCTGAGGTTAAATAAAGAATTCATAGCCATTACCAGTACTTAAGCAAAAGTTTCCTCTGAGCCTGTGTAAACTGCTCTTCCCTCAGCTGAGATGACCTATTTTTATTTCATAATTTTCAATAGCTAAATCTTAGGTCCTTCATGTACTTGGTTCCTAGAAAGTTAAGTATTTTCATCAGAAATCATTGGAGCCCAAGATAGAATCATTTGTTGCCCGTTAAAATAAATATATTAATGGTGTTCTTTTTTAAATCCATCAAATTAATGACATGAGGAAAACAAACAAAACTCTTACAACCTACTAGCAGTCAACTTCGCTATCTCCAGTGTGGCTCACCTGTTTGCTTATCTGAAGACCCAATGAAATTAATAAAAAAGCAGACCCCTCTACCCCCGCTGCTTCTATAAATAGTTCTCTTTCTTCATCCTTAAACTTTGCATTCTTACTGAGGAATTTCTCAGCCCTCAGAAACACTGTTTTACAAATTCAGCTAATGACCCAAATCCAGCATGTTTGTTGTGTAGGAGTCGTATTAAAATAACTCTCTGTGTGTGCGTTGTCATTAATAATAAGCTCATTTTGATAATGGGGCTGCAGATTCTTAGTCCATAGTCCTTGGGGAGATGCTACATTTTTTTTCTAACTAAGTATTGTTCTGGCTCCTTTCCTTGATTGGCCCAGAAATAGCAATCAGCTGGGGAGCAGGATGGCATGCCTCTTAGCGATCCCTTTGATCTCTGAGATGAGTATCAACATTGTATGCTTCCTAATGGAAGTGTAATTTAATGAAATCTATTGGGTAAACATACTTCAGATGTTCAAAGGAGGTGACAAAATTTTTGCTGGCAGCCAGGACCTGGCTGCTTTCCAGCTTGCCTCTAGCTGCTATGCATATAGCATTGAGAAAGGCACTCAAAATAGGGACACAAAGTATTATTTCCATTGTGTTTCAGCCCCCTCCCTGCTCCATCTCTTTCCCTGAAGTTTATTTTTGTGGTGTTTCTACAAGCGCCCTTTGACATGTAACCTCTTCTGATACAAAGTAGGGTGTGTGATTTGGTCTTGTTTCCAGATTTATTTTCTGATAGCACATGCATTGGATGCAAGACATGGAATCCCAGAAAGCCTCTGGCATGAGACTCAACCCGGAACGTAGTAGAAGGCGAAGAAAGTACACTCTACAGTAACGTACTCCTCCAAAGTTCTGCTGGGAAGGAGGGGCGCTGCATATTAGATTTTGAGGGGAGAAGATTGAGCCTCTGTTTTGATAATTGTTGTGAGAGTGGTGACGATGACCATTGATGGCAGGAGTCTGGGGGTTGCCTGGTAGGTCAGGGCCACTTTCTCTGCACCTCGGTTTTCCTGCCTGTACAATCAAGGGTTTGAATTGAATGATTCTTTTTTTAAACTGAAGATCTGCACAGTCCAATAAGAGTAACAATAGAAGCCATCCAGCCTCCTCCTAGCTCTCCTGCTCTTTGATCAGTAAGGTCATTGTCTTTGAGAAATCTTCATAGAGATGGTTTCAGTGTGTGGTGGCTCAGCCCGGCGCTTTCGGGAAGCTAGTCTTGGTTTGAGATGGGCAGTCTTTGTAAGCGCGGAGCACTTGCGGCTCCTCTGCCTTAGCTGGTTCTCTCCACGGCAGCTTGAGCTCCCCTGTAGCTTGCTTCTTCTGCTCTGGAGGTTTGTGGCTCTTTCATGCTGAATGAATGATTTCTCAGAAGCAACTTTCTCTTCACGTGGAAACAGCAGAGAGTCAGCCACATTCTGCCGTGACGTAGCCCAAGTGTCCCTACATTCAACTCGCCTTTACAGTCAGAACCAGGGAGTCCTTTGATACCCTGATGGTTCACGACCCTTCATTCACAGCTCTCTTAGAGAGTCTAGAGCGTTTTTGCTGGCTGTAGTTCTGGCAACGCATGCATCCTAGGTAGGTGAGGGCAGCACCACTTCCCACACTGGTCACTTCCAGTCACCTCCCCTTGGCCTTCAGAAATTTTGCCCGTCCCAACCCTACTGAGAAACCTGTGGCCAGCAGCAGCAGCAGCAGCAGCACACTGTACTGCAGTGGCACTTGCCAGGTCAGCCTGCTCACAGTGGCTCTGTCGTTCATCTGCAGCAGGGACTGTGATTTCCCTTTGACTGTGCACAAGGGTCCTGACCCTCACTGCCTATGTTASTTACACACACTCACTGAATCTGGGTCTTGCTGCTCTCCATGCTGCATCATCAAGCCTTCCTGAGCTTTGTGGTCAGTTGTTCCCTCTGCTCCTGCATTGCACGTGGTTTCTCCTAGAGATTATCCTTACCAACACTGACAGATTCTATCCTGCCGGTCTATAGTATGAGGGGTGGGGGTGGGGTGGGGAAGTGAGCAGAGTCATATATAACTCTAACTCTGTAGCTACATCAAAGAGTGTAAAAATAACATGGCAAGATAATTTTAGTACTATATCTTATTTAGCTCAATAGATCTAAACAGGATCTCTGTATGCACCAAATATTAAAAATATTAAGGAAATACTTAGCATGATTTTCTTACTGAGACGTTAAAATCTGGTGTGTGTCTTATCCTGGCCCAGCATATTTCAGTTCTGACTTTCCATATTTTGAGCTCATAATTGCACTGGTCAGTGACAGCCCAAACTGGACAGCACCTCCAGACCACATTTCCAGGAACCCTGCTAGAGGCATGAAGACAAAGCATCCTTAGCTTCAGCTTTCCCCTCCAGACTAAGGTGTTGACTTGCAGCACAGTGTAATCACCTGAGAGACAGTGGCTGCTGATGTCCAGACCCTCTGCCCACAGATCTTAGAGGAAGAGGCCCCAGTTCAGCCAGGACCCTGCTCCGAGCAGATGGCGAGGCTCCCAGGTGAGTTGGTGCCCAAAGGATCAGGTCCTTCTGCACCAGTGTTTCTTAGACAGTGTGGTCTTATAACGTAGGACCCCCATTTTCAGGGCAGCTTCTGTAACCTCCAACCTACCCCTTGTTGACCCTTCTTAGTAACAAGGCATATACAGCTTTTAAAAGTCAACTTTAGAATAGTGTCATTCAGCACAAATCATGAGCTAAGGGTCTGATGGATTTTATTTTTTCTTCTCTAAAAATAGGAGTGGTGGTGCCTAAGAGATTGTGGCTACTTCACCCTGCTTTCAGAACAGTAACATCAAAAACGGACAGTAAGGGGTTGGGGCTTTGACATCAGTCTTAAGAGTCAGAGTCTCAGAAATTCTATGTAGATTGTAAAGGCCGCTTCTATAAGCAGAACTGCTTTTTGGTATTATTTGATATTTCTCTTTAAAACTTGCTTTTTAAGGTGTAGTTTACACATTTCATGGTAGGCCTCCAACCCAGGATTCTAAAATTACTAAGTTGTTCAACATAAGCATGGTTTAGGGTTTCATTTACGGCCCTGGTCAGTCCAGTGCACCAGAGCTGTGCCTACTGTCTGTCTGTCTTCCTGTATCTAGTTTTCCTTTTCTAGAAATTAGAAACATACAATTTAGTAGTGCTTCTTTTATTCACTATTTTATAATATATATTACATTATATATATTATATATTATATGTGTATATATATACTTCTTTTATTTCCAAGTCTTATTTATCTAGCTAGCAGCTTGGTTTTGGTGAGTGAGCATGCACCATGTTTTACCTCTATGGGTGGATGACATTTGGGTTGATTACAGATTTGGATTCATTCCAGTTTTTTGTTCTGTTTTCTTAAGAATTATGGCTAATTTGGTGGTAAGAATCCACTTACATGACTGAGGAAATATGCAACAGAAGCACTTTTTCTTTGGGGAAGTTACTACCCAGGAATGGGACGCTTCCGTGTGTGCTGCGGTTTAGGAATCTGCTGCAGTTTGTCTAGAGGCTCTACCATCTCCTGTTCCCATCACAGTGGAGGAGCTGGGGATTTCTGGTCTTGTCAGCACCTGTTGTTGTGGGCCTTTCCCATTAGACATCTAGAGGCTGTGGCCTGAAGGCTACAGTTTTGTTGTTGTTGTGTTGTTTTGTTTGTTTTTCCTCTCATGTAATATTCTTGTGTTCCTTCTAAAATTGTTCATATTTATACAGTACAAACCAGGATAAACTGCCTGTCTTCTCTCAAGCATTTATCATTTCTTTATGACAAAACATTCTAAAACCTCTTTTATACTTTAATAAAACACATGGTACATTGTTATCAATAATACCGCCTGTGTTCGTGCAGTAGTATGCACAGCATCCCTCCTGTCTTACTCTAACCTGGCAATCATCGGCAAACTCTTCCCCATCCCTGCAACTTGACTCTCACATCCTGCCTGTCCCCTCAGGATGTTGGAGTCCGTTCTTGTCCATTGTGCCTGGTTTATTCACTTAACACAATGATCGTCAGTTTGATACACGCTTCTGCAGGTGATAGGACCGTACTGTTTTATGGTTGAATTATAGTTCGTGATGTGGATGTTGCACTTTTTTATTTGTCAGTTTATGGACTTAAGTCCAAACTGTTTCCTTGTTGCACTGAAGGTGGAAATTCATCTCTCTTTTCAAGTGTTCATTACATGGTCTCTGGATATAAATCAAGTAGTTGGATCATGGGATCATACAGTAATATCTTGTAAGTTTAATTTGCATTCTTTGCATTGACTCATGAGGTTGAGCATTTCTTCATGTACTTTATAAGCCATGTATGTATTTAGCAAAGTATCTATTCAAATCTTCTGCTCATTTTTGTTAGATTGTTTATCCTCATATTTTGAGTATATCAGATAATATGATTTGAAAATGTCCATCCTCTCCTCTCCCTTTCATTTACCCCCGCCCCACCCTTTTCTTTTTTGATAGTCTCCCACTAAGCAGCCTGTGGTGGCCTAGAACTCCCAGTGTAGCTCTCAAACTTGAGACCCTTCTGCCTTTTGTTCCACAACACCTAGCTTGTCCTCTTGTTGTCTCAGTGAAGACCTAGAGGTCTGCAAGGTTCATGCTTTATACAATTAAATGTTTCTATTCTTTCAGTGGATTATGCTGCTAGTGATGGAGGTCACAAATTTTACTTAGACGAAGGACATTTCCTCCAGAAGTCTTAATGTAGTTTCAATTCTCATATTATGTCCATGATCCATGTGAGTTACTTATTTATTTTTTGGTGCAGTGGGAGGTAAACAATCTTAGCTCTTCCTATTCTATATGTGGGTAGCCTACTGTAGAACTGTTTGTTGAATAGAATTTTCTTCTAGTGATTTCCCTTGACACGTTTGTAGACAATAAGATGTCAGTGAGGCAGAGTTCATTTCTGGGCTGTCGGCTGTTTGGGGATGTGTGTAGCTACCCTTAGGCCAGGCCTTTACATTTTTATCATCATGGCTTATAATGAGTTGTGAAAGAACAAAGTACGGGCCCTCTGACTTTGTTTTCCAAAGCTGGCTTGCTAATTCCGCACTCTTGGCATTTCTATCCAACTTCAGGATCATTTCATCTTTTTCTGTGGAAATATTTGCTGAGACACTGATAGAGATGTTCACTAGGAACAGTACAGATTGATTATGGAAGAAGCTGCCATTTTAACAATAGTGTCTCCCAATCAATTTGTCTATAGATTTGGCATGTCTCAGCAGTATCTCCTAGTTTTCAATAATATAGATCTTGGACCTATTTGGGGAATTTTATTTCTAAATACTTTATTCATTCTGAATAAACTTTATTGTAATTTTATTTTTGTTTGTTTGTTGTACAAGTGATCTTTGTACATAGAGCTTGTATCCTGCAACCTTGCCAAACTAGTTTTCATAGATTTCTTGTGTTTTCTATATAAACTATTCTGTTATTTGTTATTAGAGACAGTTTTGAGTTCTTTTAAATGTATTTCTCTTTCATTTTTGACTCCAAAATAATAAGCCCTTTGCATTGGTTAAACAGATTGGCTTGTCTTATTGCAACTTTAGAAGAGAAGACTTAGATAATAACTAATGTCTTAAATAGTTGCTAGAGCACCCCAACTGTGACTTCTGTGAGTCGTGGTGGTCAGCATGAGAATATGTGATACATGTCACAGTGTGGTGGTGGAGTTTTAGATGCTCAGTCAGCCTTGCTGTGCTCTGTCACAGCCCACTTTGTCATTGTATGTCACCCTTAAACATTACTTTGCTTGCTTTACTAACGTGGTATTAGGAGTTTCACATCTTAAGTTTATAAGAATATTTGTCTCTGTCTTTCCCATCACATCTTTGTCTTCCGTTTTCTTCATAGTTCTTCTTAAATATTTGATATATTTTATCAGTAATCCGCATGACTGTAGGTTTTTTTTTTTGTTGTTGTTGTTGTTGGATTTTTTTTTTCTCATTTGGTAGAAAAATTGTTTGGCTACTTTAATTTATTTACTTTTTCTAGGTCTGTTCTATTTCCATTCCTCTCTTTTCAGTTCTAGAGATTGAAGCTAGGGCCTTGGACATGTTGAGACAACAGTGTATATGTCTTTGTGTGCTGTGGGTGAGTAGTGAGTATAACATCTATTGTTTACTTTGGGATGTTTCAGAATTTAATTACCTATGTGACAACCTCTTTGTAGAGAAATGAAATAGCGAGTGGGTTTTATTATGTTTTATTATGTTTGAATTCAGAGCAGTTTTTAAGTTGAATCAAGATTGATATCTGCATATAGTAGTATTTACACCTGTAGAAATTATGGTGGTTTGAATATGCTTGGCCCTATTAGGAGGTGTGGCCTTGTTGAAGGAAGTGTGTCACAGTGGAGGTGGGCTTTAAGACCCTCCTCCTAGCTGCCTGGAAGTTAGTCTTCTCCTGTTTGACTTCAGAACAAGATGTACAACTCTCAGCTGCTTCTCCCTGCAATGCCTGCCTGGACCCTGCTATGCTTTCTGCCTTGATGACAATGGACTGAACCTCTAAACCTGTAAGCTAGCTCCAGTTAAATGTCCTTGATAAGAGTTGCCTTGGTTATAGTGTCTCTTCACAGCAATGGAAACCCTAACTAAGACAGAAGTAGCCAGGAATACTTAGGAAAAGAGGGTTCTTAACCAAGCTCATAGAAGGTTAAGTGGAAAATAATTTGAATTGAACTAGAAAGAAAGCTACTAGTAAAGTGATCATGAAAGAAACAGTTTCAGAGAGAGAGAGAGAGAGAGAGAGAGAGAGAGAGAGAGAGAGAGTGCATTTTGACCAACTCAAATACTGTTGAGCAGCTGAGTAGGATGCACATGTGAAAAGTGTGTCTTCTCCTGTGTTAGTGCATCAGTCACTGTTGTCCCTGATAAGAACCTGAAGGCTCAGTGGTRAGGACTGTGATCTAACAGGTTGTGGTTTGTTTCTTTAAAGCCTAACTGGATCACTTAACCGTTGTCACCGGAGACTTTAAAACTAAAGATCATTATGGCAAGACTATGCTATTCATGTAGGCTTATTTTACCTAAGCAGGTGTTTATTTGATCCTTTTAAGTGGCTATAATACTACATGGGATGTTTCTGATAAAATAGATGGTGCAGGTTGTTTGTCTTTGTTTTTAACCATGTGACCCTAGCTGTAATGCTGCCAGTGAACTACTGCAGCCAAGAACAGAACGAGACCCTTAGTGTTTGGACATGTGTAGTCAGAACCGATTGAAAGTGTTTAAATATTTTAATGCTTTTTGTTATTGTTGTATGCCAAGTTCTTTATGTTTCCTGAACCCAGAATCTCATACAAGCTGAGCAAGCATTTCACCACTGAGACACACCCTAGTCCTCGTTACGTGTCCTTCATTCCAAACCAGTGGAGCTGTCAGTGTGACTGACTGATGCTGGAAGGAAATTGCCTTAGAAAAATTAAAAGGAAACAAAGAGAACAATCTGCCTAGTATGTGAGCGACAATCATGAAGGCAGCCATTGTTCTTGGACATGCACCAGGACTGGACAGGGATAGCCTGTTGCCAAAGATATCACATACTCTGAGTAGAGACACAGAAAATCCAAGACTGAACTAACCTGAATGCTTCCTCCCTGCCAGTTAACATTCGTAGGGCCAATGGGTGCCATCCAGCTACTGGAAGAGAAAAGTCACTCACAGTAACAATGAACTGTAGAGCCAGCATGCTGAAACCCTGAGCTGCCTGGCCAGCTATGTCTGAGGGTGCAGCGCATGGATGCACTGGAGGAGACCGCCTGCTTCCTGCTCGGATTCAGGCTTATCCCTTGAGGCACATGTTGGGCACTGAGGAACTGGCCAAAAGCCTAGGCTAGGAAATCACAGGCCCTATGAGTCAGTATACTGCTGATGTCTCCCGAAGGCATGGACTTAAACTATCTTCTACGTATTTTAATACCCATAGACTTGGAACTTCTCTCATATTTGACCAGAGAAAACCTCTTTGGCAGTGACTGTTAAAGCAAGGACTCAACCAAAGAGCTGAGAATAACTGACCATCGAGCGCTCTGTCCTAATTGAAGCACTCATGTCTCTCTCTCTGAGGCTTAAGAAGTGCTGTAAAGAATGGGTAGAAGGACTGTGGAAGCTGAAGAATGGGGGCAGTAAGGTGGGATGCTGTCTTCTGGGTACGCCATGACCTATGTAATCATGAACACATGGTTGCTGTGACTGCCTATGCTGAACCTACAGGCGAGGGGAGGGAGAAAAGGACACGAAAGTGGGGAAGAAGGAGCAGGTCGGGGGGTCTGTGAGGAGCGGGTCTGTGAGTGTGTGAAGGAGCAGGTCAGGGGGTCTGTGAGGAGCGGGTCTGTGAGTGTGTGAAGGAGCAGGTCAGGGGGT
>BDUI01000538.1:93422-104296 GCA_002335545.1 Apodemus speciosus | reverse complement strand
TCTGTGAGGAGCGGGTCTGTGAGTGTGTGAAGGAGCAGGTCAGGGGGTCTGTGAGGAGCGGGTCTGTGAGTGTGTGAAGGAGCAGGTCAGGGGGTATGTGAGGAACGGGTCTTTGCATGTGTGAAGGAGCGGGTCAGTGCGTGTGATAGGGGAGGAAGGAGGGTGGTGCAGTGAGTGTAACAGATGCTGCCTGTCATGGTTTGTACATGCTTGGCCCAGAGAGCGGCACTATTAGAAGGTGTGCCCTTGTTGGAGTATGTATGCCACTGTGGGCATGGGCTTTAAGTCACTCATCCTAGCTGCCTGGAAGTCAGTCTTCCACTAGCTGCATTCAGACGAAGACCAAGAACTCTCAGCTCTGCCTGTGTCATGCCTGCCTAGACACTGCCATGCTCCCCTTGATGACAATGGACTGAACCTCTCAACCTGTAAGCCAGCCCCCATTAAATGTCTTTATAAGAGTTGCCTTGGTCATGGTTATCTGTTCACAGCAGCAAAACCCTAAGACATTGCCTAAAATCTAAAACAAAGAGGAAGAGCTAGTGTGATGGCTCAGGGTTCAGAGCACTAGATGTTAGGACCTACTTGGTGGCTCAGCCGGCTGTAATCCAGTCCTGGGGTATCCGATGCCCCCTTCTGTGCTTCTGTTGGCACCATGCATGCAAAAGTGCACAGACAGACATGCAGACAAAACACCTCTATGTATAATAATTATAATAAATTTTTTTAAAAGATGAGAAACGTCTGAGCATGTGAAATTAGATTAGTTGTATAGAGATTTTCTTTAGAAACTACTTTCATGGGTTTATTCTTGACACTAGTTAGCTGTTTGAACTCTGGCAAATAACTTTTCCATTTTCATAACTGTAAATGGGAATGGTGATGGTGTCTTCCTGGTAGTACTGTCGGGAAAGGAAGTTGGCATATATGCCTGCAAACTCCGTTCTCACAAGAATACCTTAGCCAGAGTGCACTCACAAAGTATATTAGCTGCTGTGTTTTTCAAACACAAATGAGGCTGACTTTTATGTAATGTCTTGTTCCTTTCTAGAAGAAGGCACCATCTAAATTTGGCCAAGCCCTCCAGGAGAGAAAGCCTCCGTGGTCAGAGATCTCTCTGATGTAGGGCCACGAGCTGCCTTTGCTGACACTGTGCAGACACTGGTAATTACTGACTCTCTAGGTGAGCAGTGTGGTTTTTCCTGTGTCCAGAGGATGGATCTAGATGAGTCTGCACAGGGATCACATCAGTGAGACGAGTCTTGTACTTAAGAAAGGATGAAAGTGCATGACTTCTCCTGAAGTTTATAGTTCTTAAAACAAGAAACCACACTACTGCTTTCAGTTGGCTCCCCGCGGCTTGCGTTAAGTATCGTGAGGCCTCTGGTAGCTCCCCCTGGGTGATTTCTGGTGTCAGTCAGGATATGTCCAATCTTTGTTTTGTTTTCTCTCAACTGGATTATCTATGTCATAAACTACTTTGTGGCTAGTGTTTAGTGTAAACAACCTTTTTGGCTAATAGTGGCCGTTATCAGAACAATCAGTTTATACTGGCCAGAGGATTGTTGTATGATTTGACCATAATCGGTGATCTCCTCTTCTGTGAGGAGAACAGGTCAGGCTAAGTTTTTCTTTAGGAGCCTTCAGTTCTGAGGTACAGTTATTGCACGACTTACAGATGTCACTATGAATGGACGTCTCACCTTCTAAGATCAGGAAAGGTGACTTCCTGTGCTTCAGGAGAGATGCTTTCCCTCTTGATTGACACCTCCCTGACTCACAGGAAGCCGCCTGCTTCCCCACTACTAACAGCAGATAAAGTCAGCATGAGTTCTCGCTTCTTAGACTTCCTAGACACTTTAAAAATTGTTTCATAGGATGGTATGACCAGTTAGAGGGACAGAGTGTGCCCAGCACCTCACACCTCATGAAGCCTGTAGAGTGTGTATTCACTCAGACCGTTGACTGGCCGGCCTCGAGAATCCATGTGGGGTTTGAGTGAGATAAAGACCGAGTGGGTGCTGTTGGAGCTCAGGCCCTTTGGCTGTTTGTCTTTGTTCACGTGACTTTTGAAGGCCAGGGTATTCTGCAGAACAATCTTAGAAAAGCTTCTGCTTAGGTGGTGGGTGTGCCGCTCCGGCAGCCTGTCACTTTAATAAATGTCTTCCTTCCCAGGCCTCGCTACCTGAGCTATTCCATTTTCACCACAGGACTGAAATGTTACCCAGCAGAGCTTTGTCCAAAGAGAACGCAACGGCAGGATGGTGCTATCGATCCGTCATTCATCTGCTGGTGTCAGCACCAGCTTAAAGAAAATGCAGAAATCCCCAGGCTCTGTAGAGAGTGGCCTTTTCTGGTGTCTGCCTGTAAATAGTCTTGCATTTAGAGGAAGCAGGATATGGCATTTCAAAATATGTATGAGGA
Source organism: Apodemus speciosus (assembly GCA_002335545.1). Lineage (NCBI taxonomy): Eukaryota > Metazoa > Chordata > Mammalia > Rodentia > Muridae > Apodemus > Apodemus speciosus. Next base: position 101,872 of record BDUI01000538.1, on the reverse strand, counting down.
GAATTTTAGGTGTTTAGCCTTTTTTCTATGGTACTTCTTCCCACCACAGTAGACGCGATACCTCCGAAATGACCCAGTGTTTGGGGCCCTTTCCCAGTGTGTGTCTCAACTCTCAGGTAGCCTTGCCACCCTTCATGGAACTGGATGCCATGTCTCTTGGACTCTCTCTGGCCTCCGTTGTCATTGTCCATTGGAGTCTCGTTTTTCTGCCTTCTTGTCAGTGTTTGAAGTCCTTGCTTTCGACTTTCATCTCCTTATTCTCTAATTAGTTTTATTTATCTTAACTCTAAGAACAAGTTGTTCAATAAAACTTCATAGATTTATTCACAGAATTTCCTCCAAGCTATCAGGAGCCTTTATAACTTCTTAAAAATGTCTAACACATTCAATTTTATGAATAACTCATGTTTTTCTGTTTTTTCATGATTAAATTATTTTAATAACTAAATCCATTCTCTGTAGACAGATTTTAGGTTAGAGCTCATAAGATAGATTTTTTTTTTAAAGTAAGAAATGTTGCATTATTTCTAAGTCCTTCCTCCTGATTAATATTTTCACTTGCTTTGATTTTTAAGAGCACTGTATTATCAAATTTCTTTTAATATTTTTATTACATTTTATTTGTTTATTTGTCGTGTTTGTGTCTATATGTGTGTGCCACAGAATGTGTACAATGCTTTCTTTATTGACTTCTTTTTTTGTTTGTTTACTTTGTTTAGACAGGGTATCTCTATGTATCCTTGGCTGGCCTGGAACTTAGTATATAGGCCAGGCTGGTCTCAAGCTTGTAGAGATTGCATGCCTCTGTCTCCTGAGTGCGGGAACAAAAAGGCCATGCCTAGCACTCTTTACTTTCTAATGTTCTTTGCCCGAGCTGCCGTGGAGAGGTTTCTTAGGGGGATGCTTAGCTTCTGAGTTCACCATTTACCAGCCCAGTTTTAGAGGTTTCCTGATTGCTGGTAAGCAGGCAAAACACTGGTCCCTACAATCATTCAGGGGACATTTGTGGCCCCTTCTTATTTTGCCTGTGTATAGATCTGCCCATATGTCTGAGGTCACAGATCTTCAGAACTGGGAGTGAAAAGGGTTCACTGAACCCTTGTTCCCTYGTACAGGGTACAGAGTGCCATTGCTCCCCATGGCACCCTGCCAGCGTCCTGCCAGTCCTCCTTCTCCCTTGGGAAATGGTTCAGTCATTTTGGAAAATTCTGTAACCTTGAAAATTTCCTATTATGTAAGCTAACCAGCAAAATATTCATAGGCAAGTGCTGACGAGTTTTCCTAAAAATACAGCCTGAAGTTCTCTGCCATGGTGTTAAAATCAGAGCCAGTAGATGCTTGAGAGGGTGGTGCTGGTTTGGTGGTGGTGATGGTGGTGGTGGTCATGGTGGGTATAAAAAAGATGCGCCTGGCATTCCCCCTGCCATTTATTTCCCATTTCTGTTCCTCATTCCGACTCCCCCAGGTTTCCAGGACAGGTAACTACTGAGTGAATTCTCATGCATTTCTCCAGATCTGCGTGCAAACAAGAACAAATGTACATTTCCTGCCTCTCCTCCAAATGGTAACACAGTGGCGTGCTTGGCGAAAGTGGCCCTGCGGCCTGTGTGCTAGCTGCACGCGCAGCTCTTGAACCCTTGGGTGGCTCTGAGGGAGTCCTCCCTCAGTGAAGAGCCTGAGTGCTCCGTTGTTCTCAYTTTTTTCAGAGAGCCTGTTTTCTGAATTCATCAACTGTATGTCATCAGTCACACAAACAGCTCCTTATTTCCTTCTTTGGGTAATTGACACAATTTTATGTATTTGGTTCTGTCTACTCTATTTAAATTTTAGTTATACTTCTTGGTGGTTTTTTTTGGACAATTCATATAGAAATTACAGTGTGAGCCTTTAGGTTATTGTGTCTACTTTTAAATAGTATCATGTGACTTCATGGGCAGCATGAGGCTTATTGAGAAGAGCTCCATTTGCTTGTCTCCCAAACATTTTACTTTTGCCATATTATATAGTCTACCTTCACATATGCTATGAACTTCATGACATGGTCAGAAAAAAATGCTTGCCCCCAAATTTACTCTGACTGGGGCTTTTTATTTATTTTTTAAATTCTTGTAAAATCTTCAATGTACATAACATTTTTCTTTGCAGGCTGAGGGCCTTATGTGTGGAAGGCAAGTGCGCCCTGGTAACATCTCTAGGGGGCAGCTGCCTATCTAAAATGTCATTTTATTTATGTTGTTGCCATTATAATGGTATAGACTTGGTAGGTGAAATTTTAGCCTGATAGGCACCCTCTTCCTGAGCTTTAAAGACCCCTTACAAGTCTTTGGATTTTTAAAAATTATATGCCATATACCTTATGTATATATACAGTCAGTGAACAAACAAGTCAAATGAGTAATAGTTTACTTAAAACCAGTGAAGGTCCAAACAACACTCTCCTGTGTTTGGGCCCAGCAGTGGGGCTGGATCCTTGGGGCTGTACATGAGTGCATGTGTTTGGATCATGAGTTCAAGCTGCATTTCAGCAGGGCTGAATCTTTCAGCACAAGTGCATTTCTAGAGACCCTGTCTGCTTCTGGGTTGGACTCAAGCTTTATAGTCCCATTGCCAACTTCGCGGGTCTCTGGGAAGTTCTCTTTGTGCTTTCCATGGTTTGGGGCATTTCTGTCTTCCGTGGCACATAGGCCAAGCTTTGCGCTCTTTGAAGATCCAGAATGTCTCAGATGACTGTCTCTAAGGCCCCTTGTGCCCTCCCTCTCTTATGCCAACTGTTAATGGCCTAAAATTCTGGAGTGTTTCAGATAGCCTTCCATAGTTTTTTGTGCCCTAGATCTAGCCTTTAGCAGCCAAGATCTCAGGTATCCTGTACATTGGTCTTAACTTTGATGTCTTGCATTGCACCTTCAGATGGCCAGATCCTAAAATGTGAGACTCTTGGTGCTGTCCCCACATCAGGCCCAGAACTGGAGTCCTGTGGGGATTGGGGTAGGGTTGGGGGAAATGTCTTGGCTCTCCTGCTGTGTGATGTAGAGGGGCCTTTCTCGGCTTTCCCGTGTATTAGTTGGTGGCCAGTGGGCCCAGTACCTCATTCTGTAGCTTCTGAAACCCTGCCCTGTGTACCAGCCTCAATGCAGACTTTGGAGTCTGTTGGGTGGTTTGTTGGTTCCTTTTTACTGTGTGTCCATTGGACTTCAACCAGTGCAAGAGGAGAATGCCTAAGATCTCTTCTATAACAGGGTCATGGTTTTCTGGAATTAACTTTATTTACTTAAATAACTTTACTTAAAACAAATTTGTTATCTTTATATGATTATAAACATAAAACCTATCTTTCTGATAGGTGTTCAAAACTATGATTTTGGAGTTTCTCCAGTTTGTTCGTTTGCTCATGTCTAACAGTGTTCTCTATGCTTTCTTTGCATATTCTGAGAAGTAAACTTCTTCCATATAGAACCCCACAACGTCTGCTCCTTTGAACAGTTTCTATCTGAGGGTGCTTCTGCCAGCAGCTGGATTATTCCTGTTTCTCTGCTCTACTTCAAAGCCCCAAATCGAGGTTTTGTGCTTTCGAATGATCTGCTCTGGCTGGTGCCTTTTGAATCCAGCTGCTGCTCAGTATTCTTGTCACCCTCAGAGCCTCGTCGTCTTCCTTTGCGGCTTCTGCATGATTTCAGTAGCTTTGGGACACTTTTCCATATATTTGTGTCTGTGAATAAATATCTACGTTTAGTTTTGCCCTAAGTGGAGATTTTAGAGTGCATTTGTTCTTATTCCTCAAGAACAATGGGTTAGGGAACCTCTTAACATAGGAAGCTATGGCCACATAGAACATTTCAGACTTGGCTACAGAGCATGCGTTTCTATTCCAGAAAAACTGACTGAGACATAGAGATACTGCATNATGACATGGTCAGAAAAAAATGCTTGCCCCCAAATTTACTCTGACTGGGGCTTTTTATTTATTTTTTAAATTCTTGTAAAATCTTCAATGTACATAACATTTTTCTTTGCAGGCTGAGGGCCTTATGTGTGGAAGGCAAGTGCGCCCTGGTAACATCTCTAGGGGGCAGCTGCCTATCTAAAATGTCATTTTATTTATGTTGTTGCCATTATAATGGTATAGACTTGGTAGGTGAAATTTTAGCCTGATAGGCACCCTCTTCCTGAGCTTTAAAGACCCCTTACAAGTCTTTGGATTTTTAAAAATTATATGCCATATACCTTATGTATATATACAGTCAGTGAACAAACAAGTCAAATGAGTAATAGTTTACTTAAAACCAGTGAAGGTCCAAACAACACTCTCCTGTGTTTGGGCCCAGCAGTGGGGCTGGATCCTTGGGGCTGTACATGAGTGCATGTGTTTGGATCATGAGTTCAAGCTGCATTTCAGCAGGGCTGAATCTTTCAGCACAAGTGCATTTCTAGAGACCCTGTCTGCTTCTGGGTTGGACTCAAGCTTTATAGTCCCATTGCCAACTTCGCGGGTCTCTGGGAAGTTCTCTTTGTGCTTTCCATGGTTTGGGGCATTTCTGTCTTCCGTGGCACATAGGCCAAGCTTTGCGCTCTTTGAAGATCCAGAATGTCTCAGATGACTGTCTCTAAGGCCCCTTGTGCCCTCCCTCTCTTATGCCAACTGTTAATGGCCTAAAATTCTGGAGTGTTTCAGATAGCCTTCCATAGTTTTTTGTGCCCTAGATCTAGCCTTTAGCAGCCAAGATCTCAGGTATCCTGTACATTGGTCTTAACTTTGATGTCTTGCATTGCACCTTCAGATGGCCAGATCCTAAAATGTGAGACTCTTGGTGCTGTCCCCACATCAGGCCCAGAACTGGAGTCCTGTGGGGATTGGGGTAGGGTTGGGGGAAATGTCTTGGCTCTCCTGCTGTGTGATGTAGAGGGGCCTTTCTCGGCTTTCCCGTGTATTAGTTGGTGGCCAGTGGGCCCAGTACCTCATTCTGTAGCTTCTGAAACCCTGCCCTGTGTACCAGCCTCAATGCAGACTTTGGAGTCTGTTGGGTGGTTTGTTGGTTCCTTTTTACTGTGTGTCCATTGGACTTCAACCAGTGCAAGAGGAGAATGCCTAAGATCTCTTCTATAACAGGGTCATGGTTTTCTGGAATTAACTTTATTTACTTAAATAACTTTACTTAAAACAAATTTGTTATCTTTATATGATTATAAACATAAAACCTATCTTTCTGATAGGTGTTCAAAACTATGATTTTGGAGTTTCTCCAGTTTGTTCGTTTGCTCATGTCTAACAGTGTTCTCTATGCTTTCTTTGCATATTCTGAGAAGTAAACTTCTTCCATATAGAACCCCACAACGTCTGCTCCTTTGAACAGTTTCTATCTGAGGGTGCTTCTGCCAGCAGCTGGATTATTCCTGTTTCTCTGCTCTACTTCAAAGCCCCAAATCGAGGTTTTGTGCTTTCGAATGATCTGCTCTGGCTGGTGCCTTTTGAATCCAGCTGCTGCTCAGTATTCTTGTCACCCTCAGAGCCTCGTCGTCTTCCTTTGCGGCTTCTGCATGATTTCAGTAGCTTTGGGACACTTTTCCATATATTTGTGTCTGTGAATAAATATCTACGTTTAGTTTTGCCCTAAGTGGAGATTTTAGAGTGCATTTGTTCTTATTCCTCAAGAACAATGGGTTAGGGAACCTCTTAACATAGGAAGCTATGGCCACATAGAACATTTCAGACTTGGCTACAGAGCATGCGTTTCTATTCCAGAAAAACTGACTGAGACATAGAGATACTGCATYCTCCCTGTAGCTTCACAGACAGGAGCAGAGCTGGGGTCTACTTCACAGTTAACTTAACTCAGACTGTGAAGTAGTTTGCTGATAATGAAGTGCATTGCCTTTGACACTTTCATGTTGTATTACTGTGTGAGTTCTTCAGAGCTTGGGATCAAGTATTTTCAAGAGACAGAGCAGAAGGTGAGTGAGAACCAAAACCCTAGAAAATTAAGAGGTTCCAAGCGGAGAAGGTGGCGATCACATATCAACAAGGTCAAAGCTAAAAGGCCAAAACCAAGAGATCAAACTGAGTTTCAGGAGTCAAGAGGAAGTGCATAGCTGACTGGTCCTCCAGTCAGGAATGCTTGGGCCATACCTGCTGATAGAGGAGAGTGTCGGTAACAAGTCCAGTGTACCAGGCTAAAGGAATAGACTCACTAGTGGCTGTCATCAGAGGCGTGACTTTTCTCAAATGTCTCTTACGCAATAAGCAGTGGACTCACTGTTCTATAAGGCTTATTTCAAGCTGCTCTGAAGTACACAGGGTTCTTAATCAAAGCTAGAATCTGAGCTCGTGCTCATTATATACCCGAATCTGAGACTTGTCTACTTTAAATATGTTTCTGTTAAAGGGCAGGAAGTCAGACTTAATGAGTGATAGCTCCAAAAACCATACTGAAGTATGGCGCCAGGGTTACAGCTTAGTGGAAGCCTAGTGTGTTCCTAAGCCCCGAGTTCAATTCCAAGCATCACAAAAAGAAAGAAAATGTACATATGACATGAGGCAGAGATAAAAACAGAATATAAATGACCTCCCAAATTTACATATTAGATTTATACTGAGCGCACATTGGCTGGTGTTAGGTTCTAGAGGAGTCTTTTGTCCATCTCTGTATACAACTGAAACAACTGTGACTAAAGATAATTTAAAGAAAATTCTGTGCTGTGCCCTCAGATGATTAAAGGGTTGGAAAATTAGGAAGATGAATGAAGCTCCCAGGATCATTTCCCTGAATGGAAGGTTGCAGAGTTGCCAAGTGTCTTCAAGTGTGTGCAGAGCTCTTAAGTCTGGTGTGCAGCTGTGTGCTGGGCTCTGCTGTGTGTAACCGTGGTCCTTTGTTTAGTGAGATTTTAGAAAATAATGCTGGCATTAACTAGCGATTGTCTTGAGCTTCTTTGTGGAAAGCTCAGGCCCTCCTCTTCGAGGTCTTCATGTGATCCATTCAGCATAGGGTGATATGAGGGAGCGGGTGTATTAGAGGACTCTCAAGGTCCCTTCTAGCCCTGAGGTCCTATTATTATTGAATATTTATAGAGCACCAAAATTGGCTCTGTTCTTTTCAGAGACCAGAATTACATTCCCTCCCTGTCCAGTGCTATCACAGTCAAGATTAGACAGATCAGCAGTGCCTTCATTGCCAAGTCAGGTCCAAGTTCATGGGGCATTTGTCTAAGTGCCTGGTAATGTCTCTTCTCCTCAGAACATTAGAGGGTGGCCTGTGTGCGCAGCAAAGGATGTCAGGTCAGTGCTACAGCATCCAGTGAGACTGGTACTGATTTCCTCTGGGTATTTCTATAAAATAAATAAACAAATTGTATATTCTTTGATAAGCAATCTGATTTAAAATTACTGTCTTCAAAACTTGAAATAAAATGGAGACAAAGATTGTGCCTCATTGTCAAGCTATTTCATACAGTATATGATATTCTTTTATTTCAGAATGATGATGTTCAATGTCTCTGACATGGCTTTGGAACCTACACCAATAGGTAAACTAAGGAAACAAAATCATAGTACCGATTTACAATACTGCGAATAAACCCCATGTAGCATATACATACATAGTAAAAATTACACTTAGAATTGCCTCAATTTAAATGAAAGATGGTTTTGCATTTCTCTTTAAGACTGTTACTTACCTGATGCAGTGTTTCTTTGACAGTCAGCTCCCCTGCACCCACTTTCACCAATGATGTTCTCGCACTTCTTGTTTAGTTTCAGAAACGACTTGACATTAATGTTAGGCGTTTAAAGATGTTTGTAGAATGATGCAAAGAGCATGGGTATGTACTTTGCCTCGTTTATATATTTTAAAACCTCTCTGTATATGCACATGCCTCTATTATGCGTATAAATCCATTTGAGTAAGTTGTATGTATCATGCATCTTTTGTGGTTCTTCTCTGGGGGAGGGAATCAGAGTTGCTTCTGCTACTTTGGTTTTATGGAGATATGGTCTGGCTCTAGCTCAGCCTGGCCTGGAACGTACTGTGTAGTCTAGGCTGGCTTCTGGCACTTGAGCCCCCTGCCTCATCCTCCCCAGTACCAGGATCACAGCAATGCACCACCATCCCCAACTTACTGTTTCATTTTAAAAGGGACTTTCTAACTCCTCAAAATGAAAACAACTTTTGTTCTGTGGCTCAATTATTTTTAAGTAATTATTTTATTTCATGTTTGTGGGTGTTTTGCCTGCCTGTATGACTGTGCCTATGGAAGCCAGATGACAGAATGCAGGACTAGCTCCAGTAGATCCAGAATGCAGGAGCAGCTGCACTAGATCCAGAATGCAGGAGCAGCTGCATTAGATCCAGAATGCAGGAGCAGCTACACTAGATCCAGAGTACAGGAGCAGCTACACTAGATCCAGAGTACAGGAGCAGCTACACTAGATCCAGAATGCAGGAGCAGCTGCACTAGATCCA
>BDUI01000538.1:54125-90172 GCA_002335545.1 Apodemus speciosus | reverse complement strand
GAGAACCTCGCCTTAAGTTAATTTGCAGTAGGAATTGGATTTATGGGTAAAAAAATCTTGAATAGTTTCTAAGTGTAGGTAGATGAAGGTACAGGTAAGACTCTACAGATGAACGAGAGTGGGCTAAGGATGAAGGACAGCATTTTATGGTTAGATGGAGAAATAGTAACAGTGGAGGGGCCTGGACAGAGACTAGGCCGGGGCCTGTGGCTGCTGCTGAGGAGCCCATTGGTGAAGCACATGGTGCTAACAGTACTGCATCAGGAGCCATCCAGGTCAAGGAGACTGCAGCCAAACCGCGTAGACATTAAACAGCAAGAGAAATAAGGACGTACTAGATAGGATAGATAGTAACCGAAGAACAAACGAATGCAAGTTCATGTCAAATGAATGGATGATGGTTAAGTGAGCACGCCTCTCTCCTGTACAGAATCCCAAACAATTAATACAGATGCACTGTTATGAAGGAGGTGGAGTTTAGTGTCCCTGTGTTGTAAGTACAGCGTGTGGAGGGATAATGGAGCAACTTCACATTAGAGAAGATGGACGAGCACTGCTTCAGTCAGGAGATCAGGAGTAATATCAACAGAGGCAGGATTAGAAGGAGAGAGACAGACAGACAGACAGACAGACAGACAGACAGACAGACTGGGAAATAGTAAGGTGGGAGGAGTCAGACATATGAAACTGAGGAGAGGGAACTAGCCATGCGACAGACATAGACTAGAATAAACGGGTTAATGTGAGTTACAGGCTAGTTGGGGAACAAGCCAAAGCTTATGGCCATAAGCATTGTAATAAATAATTAATAAGCTTAAGAGTCCTTACTTGGGAACTGGAACAATTACAGGAATTCAAGAAGATGGACGTGTAACTCCTTAACCATGACAAACTGGATGTGGGTTGAATGAGAACTCTCTCTTTTCATTGTAACTTTTATATAAATCTAAAACTATCAGAAATCAAAAGGTTATTTAAATAAACAGAGCCAGAAGACCTTGGCAGATAGTGAATCTGTGGGCATCCTGGGAACACTGGAGGAGGGTAGGACAGCCTTGTTTGTAAGTCGAGGAGTGCGGGTGACAACAGTAGGTTGTTACTGTACCAAGCTTTACACGGCCACTGTACCCTGAGATTCAGATCAAAAGCCTGTGTCTTCCAGGCTCAAAATCTCGATCACAGACATGCCTTCCATTTCTGGACTGTAGTTCATTCCAGATTAAAAGTCTAATTGAAAACAATAACCGGGTTACAATAATGCCTAACATGATGTAACTCTCCCTTGTGCAACTGGAACACACAGACGGTAAGCCTAGCTGCATACGGTTTTGCTCCAAGGTCACCACTCCCTTAACTCCATGAGTACTCTAGAACATGGTATGTGGCTTCATTCTATTTCGTGGAGCCCCTTAGGACTCGAACCATACATCTTGTATTCAGAGGACAAAATCTATGCTAGGCTTTTTTGAGACTGCTTTTGACTTTTTTTTTTTTTAAAGATTTATTTATTTATTTATTTACTTACTTATTTACTTATTTAGAGTACATTGCAGCTGTCTTCAGACACACCAGAAGAGAGTATTGGATCCCATTACAGATGGTTGTGAGCCACCATGTGGTTGCTGTGAATTGAACTCAACCTCTGGAAGAGTAGTCACTGCTGTTAACCACTGAGCCATCTCTCCAGCCCAAGACTGTCTTTGTCAGTGCAATTAATCTGACTCTCTTCACCTGAGTCTCAGGCAAACTCTTCAGACAAGGGCAAAAAATAGTCACACTCTTTACCAAAATATTACAAGAATGGTCTCTAGGCTACATACTAAAATCCTTCTCTTCTGAAACTTGTCGAACCAGGCCCCCACAGTTCAAATCACTCTCAAGAGCACTATCTTCCATGCTCCTACTAGTATGGCCCATTAAGCTCCACTTTATGCAGTCCACTCCTTTCCAAAACCCAAATCAARCCAAATTATAGTCACTATCACAGCAATACCCAACTCCCTGGCACCAACTTGTGTCTTAGCTTGCCTCATTGCTATGACGTCCAGTCAAAAGTTCAGTCTGTTATCCTCATGGTGGGAAGCATGGCAACATGCAGGCAGACATGGTACAGGGGGAGCCAACAGTTCTACATCTTGATCTAAAGGCAGCCAGGAGATGACTGTCTKCTATACTGGTTGGAGCTTGAGGATAGGACCCCACAATGATGAACTTCCTCCAGCCAGGCTGCACTTACTTTAACAAGGCCACACCTCCTAATAGTGCCACTTTCATTGGCCAAACATATTCATACCACCACAGAAAACATTTAATTAGGGCTGGTTTACAGTTTACAGTTTAGTCCATTATCACCATGGTGGGAAGCATGGCAGCATTCAGGTAGACATGGTGCTGGAGAAGCAGCTGAGTACTCTACATCTTGATTCACAGGCATCAGAAGGGGACTGTATCCCACACTGGGCATAGCTTGAACATAGAAGACCTCAAAAGCCCATCCCCACAGTGACCCTTCTTCCAATAAGGCCACACCTCCTAATAGTKCCACTCCCTATGGGCCAAGCATTCGAACCCATGAGTCTGTAAGGCCCATACCTGTTCAAAGCACCACAGTTCCTCAGTGTCAGTTACACAGAGCCCCCAGCATCATTTGTTGCTGAGTGTGTGGATTGCCCAAATTATGCCGTGGACAGCCTTTCAAGGATACTAGGCATATTTCATAGAAAAATTATAGGTGTGTGAGTTACTTACACTAATTTATGTCCTGCTTTGATAGTTGAGTTTAATACAAACAAGACATCAGCTGCATGGTTTTCGCTTATCAGAGTATCATTTCCAGTGTGGGTGTTATTTCAGGTTAAATCTCTGGAATTATTTTATTTTATACTCGGAGAGACTTTAAAGAATTGGGTTTCTTTCACTGCACACTCATACAATCCAGATGCTGACACTAACATCTGCACATTCTATCATGAGCTGATTTTCTGAATGATGTAACTCAATTGTTGATTGACAAGTCAGCATGATTTAAGACACAGCCACACCATATTCAGTATCAGTGTCAAAAGTCATAAACTACAAGCGTATGTAAGCAAGTGGGGCCTTGATCCTAGCTAACTCCTGTGGCATTTTGAAATACCAGTGCTAGTCAGAAACCTCAGCCCAAGTTTGGAAATGCTGCAAGAGGAAATGAAGAGGTGCAGGTACCTGAGTCGTGGGCCTGCCTGTTTTGCAAATCATTAAATGATGTAGCAGCAATGTGGTCAACATTCCTAGTCTAAGTAAAAGTCTATTTTAGCCATGCACAGCCCAGAGAATTCTTTTTCCATATGGATCACATATGGGTTTGTGTGAGTCTCTGTGTTTATACATACACACGTAACCTCATAATGCGCATATAAATATTCACATGTGTATTATAGCTCACTCTAGAAAGCAATTAAGAAATGTGGTATAATTTATCTCATAGTGTACAGCCAAAACATAAATACCAGTTTTAAACATGACAAATATCCCTGAAAGTACAAATGAAAATAATGAGTGATTACGACTTTAAAAAATATTTTAGAAATTTAATTCTGTTTTCTTAGTATTTCATCGCAATGAAGGATGATTTATCTGGTGCTCTCATGCTTTTCCCACGTGGTGGTTGGTGCTTAGCAGTCAGGTGTGCTCGTATTTCCTCTCTGGTGGTGTGAGTGTGGTCCCTTAACCTTAAGTTTGTGCTGGAAAGATAGTATACATTCCTGGACCACTGAGGTGCCTCATCTCAGAGTCCATGTGGTAGGAGGAGAGAATTGACACATGAAAGTTGTTCTCTGACCGTTTTATATATGCACCATGGCACACATGCCCGCACACACATGAATGCACACATGCACACACACAATAAGTAAATAAATATGTAATGAAAATGAGAGTATACATTCCCTTCACTGATGCCAAGTTCTGGCAGCACATGGACCAGGCACTTGATGTTTAGCTCAGACGTTTAGACGAGTCAGCATCTAAACTGTCTCTTGGACAAGGGCAACCCTGCTAGTGGAATAATTCCTTAAAACATTGAAACTTAATTCCTCTAATAATATTGGAGAATTACGGTCAGGCTTTTTATTTTTCTAAATCATCTGCAATTGCAGCACCATTTATATCAGAATTATTGAGTCAAATTATGTGGAGTTCCTCAGAGAGTTCTTGGTGTGCTGGGAAAGCATCTTCAGGGAGGATGTAGTAATCTGCTCTCTTGGTCATATGTGTGGGTCAGCTTCATTACATACATGTCCATAAGACATATGTGTCTTATCAACATGCTTCCTACGGTTATCATAGCCAAAGTGTTGAGAAGGATTTGCATTTGTTTGTAATATTTAAATCCATGAGATAGCCACAGGAAGTGATTGTTAGGATCATTGTTGTAGAGGTGAGGATAGTGATACTCCCTGACCAAGACCACTGACTGACTGAGGTGCTGGCTGTGGTCTTTCTGTGCCTTTCAGCCCTAGCAGCGTGCCCATGATCAGGCCATTGCTTACAAGCTTACTCTGCCTTTAAGTTACTCTGTGGCTGGAAGGATGAACCAAGCCATGGACAGATAGGAGTGTGGTTAGAAACTGAATATTTGGTGCTAAAGATAAATATATTTTCAAAACGACTAGCTGGACATTACATTGCCATGATGTTTTGTAATTAGAACCAGATAAAATTAGGTAAGCCATGATGCCCAGCAGTCAGATGGGTAGGTAATAAATATAATTTCCTACTGTTCTGTAGATATCTCAGTATTAATTACAACAAAAGCAGTTAAGTTCCTTGCAACAGTTAAATTCTTTTGCTCTGAAAGCATAGCAGGTTTTAATAGAGTATCACCTGGTAACCATGGGCATTAGTAAGCATAAGGACCTGAAAAACTTGGTAGAAGCAATGGAAAATCTGGCCAGCAGGAGTAGTTTGTTTTAGAACTATGGAGAAATCTATTAACTACTGCTGCTGTAGACCAATTTGATTAGGAAGTGGGACAAGCTGTTCCTTTCATTACACCAAAACCACATTGCACTTTGTATCAATTATTTGGCTGTCTGCAGCATGTAGATTAGAATGAAGGGCTTTCTCAGTGCTTGTGACTGTTGCAGATTGCTGATTAGTAATTAGAGTCCTGAATGAAGGAAATTAGGCCAAGATTGAATGGGAATGAGAAAGTCTTAATTCAGTCATACAGATGTCAGACACAGGCCGTCCTGAACAGCTCATTCAGTAGAGCGGCATTGTACACACCCGTGGTGTTATTTGCTTCCTAAGAAAGACTCAAGTCAGATGCCTTTGAGATGCTTTCCTCTCCTGTGCCTTGTGATGTGGCTGTATGGCTATTAATTTAGTGAAATATCCTGTCTGCCAGGTGTGGGAACTAGCTGATTTTATTGTAATACCAGATCATTACTTAATTCATATGCAACCAAGCAAGCACATGGAAAGCATTATAAATCTATTTACAATGTGGCTGGTCTGATGATAACATTGCATTAAATTCCCAGGTGAGGCAATTTAAGCAATTGCTTTGCCATGTGCATGCCATGGAAATTAAATTCTCATATACGCTTTAGTAAGAAACCAACCTCATTGTTATGTTTTCACTTGTGGTAGGCTGTGGAACCCTCATTCCAGTTGCAGATACCGTGTGTCCCATATAGAGTCGTATAACAGGCAGTGCCAGAGATGACAATTTTTAATTAACTTAATTTTTAATTAATTTAAACTAAGCTAATCCATGTTCTTCCCCGTTTTGCAGTGTGTGTTCACAGACACATGGAGCTTAGTTGGGAAATGTTGACGTGTAGGTTAAGTAAGTAGTTTATTTCAAGCCACACTCCTCGATTGAACTGAACGAGTGTCTCTGTTCGAACTTGGCTTTCAGGAAACCATCCAACCAGTATGCAAGCATCCTGTTCATATCAGTGCAAATCTCTTTACATCTGAAATTCTCACTTCCATAACTGCAGACTCACCTTTGTCATCATTGTAGAGTTGAGAGAGGAACTTGGTACCTCCAACTTCTCCTGGCCAACAGATCTATTGTTAGTTTGCCATATTTTGGTTATATATTCTGTAGATTTTTCAACTGTATTTAGTTTATTTGAAGTATGAAGTATAAATCATAGAGTAAGGTTTACATAAACACATAACTAAAGTAAAATGAGTGTGAGTGTGTGCATGCATGTGAGTATGTGTGCACACAATGTGTRTTTGAAATACTGTCAGTTGAAGCTTTGCACCTTATCGTATAGGCCAGGAGCTGCAGTAGATTACACACTGCAGAGACCTTCAGACTTCTCCTGAAGCCACACAGAGAGCACCGGCAGACAGTGGTAACTGACAACTAAGACTAAAAATGTTGACAATTTCTTGATTTGCCTGGTTAGCTTATGTATAGAAGTCATTAACTATTTATAAAATGCATTATGAATTGGGTTCCTTCAAACTGTAGCTGAATGTGTGACATTTCCAGCTCAAATTCTCATGCTTGCATTTGGCTAAAGTACAGATTTTATACTCTTAATAATAAAGTAAAAAATATTTTAGGTTTATCAAGATACAGTAAAGATTTCAGTTCATTATCTTAGAATCTTCTAGAATAAAATATTATGTAGGCACTTAGTAATCCAGCATGAGGTTTTTAAAATTCCATAAAAGATAACATGATTTATTGATGTTTTAGGAACAATTATCCTTAAAACATGCCATTTGTCATTGAAAAGAATTTCATCTATATTTATTTTTTAATTGTTGCTTTTTAACCAGTGCAGTGGTGATTTCAAAGACTGAGTTATAGTTAATTAACTAGAGTCAGCTCATTAAAAAATTCAAATATTAAGAAATTATGAGAAAATGCCAGTATTGGCCTTCTAAAGAGCAGCTTGGGTTTGTTTTATTTTTGGAAAATGGAACGAACTCTAGTGCAGAGTCCCATTTTTTGCATTATTGTGCTGTTCTCCTGGGGAGTTATTTCTGATATTTGCAATGAAATGTCTTTTCCTTCCTTAAATCAGTCCTGCCAGGGACCACTTTGTTATGCTCAGCATATCATTTGCTTAATTACATCCAGAAAAGCCTTCCAAGACCAGCCACCAAGTCCCAGTGGTGAGGAGTGGCTTTCTTAGAGACCACCCTTCAGCTGTGGGTGCATCCTCCTCTCTGGCAGAGCCAGCTTTCTCTTAATTGCTGCTTTTTGTTTGAAGTATATACTAAATCTGACTAAGAMCATAATGTAATTGAACAATCTATGCCAATTTGTTGGTATTTTGGTGAAAAGGGGAGAAAACAAAAACAATCTCCATGTGATATTTTTGCATCCTGTGGAATGTTTTAGTCCCCCATTGTGATGAAATGAATAATGTACAAGGCAGCTCTGATACCACAGCCTGTCGGAAAGGTTCATTCCCTTTAATGCTGTAAAATGCTTTTGCTTAGCTGGCTTGAGACTGTGATGGTGGGGATCTCCAAATGGGCAAAGAGGTTTGGTGTGATCTAAGTCTTGTACTGAGATCATGAAATGAGCTGACCTTGTAACTTAGCGTTTTGAAATACCTTTCTGTGTGAAGTCAGGAGAAATGGGTAATCCATAGTAGTCAGCAAGACAAGCAGGCTGAGCATATGCTCTGTGTGGTAAGAAGTACCTGCTGACGTCCCAGACGAAGGGGCTTCTAAGAGATAGCGAATAGACGTCCTGACCACACACCAGACGCACATCTCTAATTTGTCCTTCTTCCTGTAACACCACTGTAGTTTTGTTTATCTACTTACAGAGACCCATTGCAGCTGCTAAATTTTAAGACAGATGTTGTGGCAGGAAAAGAGTGTTGAAGAGGGACATTGGGCAGGCCGGGTGGGTGTCTCTGTCTTCTTTATAGGGAAGTATTCTACAGCTCTGTGTTGTTTTCCTGAGTCTATCCAGAGGTGATAGTTTAAGGACAGAAGAAACTCTCAGCTGAGCCTCAGGACCTGGAKATTCTAGTYTTTTTTGAAGGAGCGTACAAGACTACATCGTTTCTCTAAAACAAATATCTGGGTGGTGTGCATGTTTATTTATATTCCAGTAAGCCTTTTAAAACTGGGTTCTGCTATATCCAGCATATCATTTGCTTAATTACATCCAGAAAAGCAGTAAACTAAATTATATGCAATAAACCAAATTCTCTTTTATGTTCCACCCTTGGGAGAATTAAGAAAGTAGTAAAAAAAATTATTTTCTGTGTTTTGTGCTTCAGATAAGGCACCCATTTGAGAAAGACTAGCCTTTTTAAATGATCTGAAACTCAGTGGTTGTTCCTGTCTATGGTTCCTTTAAATAATATGATTTTAAGGTATAATGAGCCAAGTGAGACTATTGCTCATGGACTGCCATAAAAATCTATTGGAAATCTTACTGTTGCCTCCTGTGTATGGGTCACAGGTAGTCCTTTGAAACTGTTGTACTTTTTCCAGATCACGGGTGAGCGAGGAAGAACTTTTAAGTCCTAGATAGATTATGGAGGCCCCGGAAAGGATGTAAGCCGCCCGCCTCCACTTTCCAATCGAGAAGCAGAGAGGACAGCCTTAACTAGTGAAGATGCAGTAGGGACCAATAACCAGACTCAAGTTTCACAACTAATTTTCAGAACCTCCCAGCTTCCCAAAATGTGTACGTTTAGATAATCCATGAGTTGCTTACAGCCACATCCCTCTGGCTGTACAGGTGAGGGCAGGGTCCTCGAAAAATACAATTTCATTGTCAAATGTTGACTCGTAGCACACTACCTTTGGTTCCTCGAATTGGAAAATTTATATCCTTTACTAGTGTCTGTCTGAGTGTCTGCTCCCCTCTCCCCTTTGTCCCCCCTTCTCTCAACCAMGTTACTTTCCCTTAGGCCATTATTTATAGAGGAGTGGGAGACATTTGAATTACTGCTAGYTGGGGCATGGCTCCGCCATCCCTTCTCTTCCTGGATAGTAACATCACATGATGAAATATAGATGCGCTCGCCCAGGCACCCCAGCGTAGAGTTGGCGATATGAATATTATCCTAGAAGTAGACATTTTTAGAGCTCTAAATTGTACAGTACATTTTATACTGGAGACTCCCCAAAACTCTTGTTTTAATTACAATCTGTGAGTTTAAAAAATATAGCTACTTATTTTTTTCAAGTTAGTGGTTTTATTCAAACAATATGCATAAGAATAAAGCTCTGAATACTCAAGACACAATTAACATATCAAATGATTCCCAAGAAGAAGGAAGGAGAGGGCTCTGGTCCTGGAAAGGCTTGATCCAGCATTGTAGGGGAGTACCAGGACAGAGAATTGGGAGGCCGGTGATTGGGGAATGGATGGAGTGAAGAGGGTTTAAGGGACTTATGGGGAGGGGGGGAACCAGGAAAGGGGAAAGCATTTGGAATGTAAACAAAGAATATAGAAAAAAAAAGAATAAGTTAATTCTAATCTACTTCTGAAAAGTAATAGAACTTGAACTCAAAGCAGAAATTTCTTCCATTAGTGGTATTTTTTACAAAACAGAAAACCAAAGTTCTAATTTCCACTAAGCTTGTGGATTCTGGAATTTGAGTTAGGTTTGTATATCTCTGCTGGTAGGTTTCCATTAGGGGGCTCCCGAGGGTTTGAGATGGTCCTCCTTGATACCCCAATGCTTGGATGCAAGCGTTTGCTTTCTAACGTTCATCCTGCTTCTTTCTTTTTTTGTTTTGTTTTATAGAAAAGGTCACGGATCGCCTACAGTGACGAAGTACGGAATGAGCTCCTGGGGGATGCTGGGAATTCCTCAGAGAACCAGGTAGAATGCTAATGAGGAAGGCCCGGTGGGTGGCTGGAGGGTGGAGAGGTCACAGGCACACTGGGCTCTCAAGCTGCTCCCTGGCAGTCTTAGCAGCTACTCATGTGGAAGCGACACTGTTTAATGCAAAGCTGGAGTCTTAATCAACTTCAAAATGTTTCTCGGAGATCTCACATTTAACCCTTTACCTTGTGATCGCTGCCTGCTATCCTTTAAAAAACTCTTTTCTTCTCTTTTCTTTATTATTTAGTACTTAAGAAATAACTTGAAACACGCTGTTTGCAGACAAAGCCAAGGTCTTCACCTCAAACCCATATAGGAGGAATAAAAAAGTACACAATGCAGCTTTGATAGGAACGCTGCATAATTAAATCAACACTCRCAGCAAAACAAATGAAAGTAAGCTTTCAGGATTCCGCAGCGCAGCCCCCAGCTCCTATTGTGTTGCTTCTTAAAAATACATTCACCAAAATGCAAATGCTAGCCCCAGTGTGGATACCCAGGCCTAGGGCCCGCCCTGCTTCTGTCAGATGACCAGTAACAATAGTGGTGGGGTCAGTTTTGCTTTCACCTTAAGTCTGCATACAAGAAAGACACTTGATACAATTTCTTCTTAAAAGTTCTTATGGCTTGTATGTCACTCCTCATTGGACCACACAGTCCTGCCATGAGTCTAATTAGCATCCTACTACTGTCTTTGAATTAATGCTGCAGACATCATTATGTCACGCAGGTATAACATATATGACTTTTAGAAACAGTGTTTTAAGACTGAATTCAGGTGTAGAACTGAATTTAAAACGTTTGGGCCTGTGCTCCATCCAGGGCGGGCAGAGGAGGGCTGAAGTGGGCTCTCACACAACCTTGGGGACTGATGGGTGACAGAGAGCATCATAGGCAAGAAGTGAATGTATTTACTTAAGGCAGGCCTTCAGGGTTTGCTTCTCTACCTACATGAGCCACGCACCAAGTCAAATGAGCTTGTGATTAGGCAGGAAGATGTAGCACATCCATCTAACATGCTACAATTTAGAATGGAYGTCCCAGTGCAAGGAGCTTCTTTTCACTGCACTAAATCCCAGACCACCTGAATGTGAGCTTTGTAACTGGGAAGAAGCTGGTCTGACAAAGGCACCCGTCCTGCTACCCAGAAAATGGGAGAAGAGTCAGCAGGCCCCGAGCTGTGTTCACCTCCTTCACGGTTTGGACGGCATCAGCCTGAGTTAAGACATGGCTCAGATTTGACTTGTAGTTTCAAGTTTCCTGATGGAGTCCTGAGATCGGCTCCAGGGGCTGGGACAGAGCAGTGGTAAAGGTTTTGCTCATACGCTATTAAACAGTGTGAGTGTGCCCTTTAAAGTTGGATTTGAATTTTTCATGCCTGTTGGACGAATGAATCACAATCTTCTCTAACTACTGTAAAAACAGTAGTTTTTCTTATTTTTGCAAAATACAAAAATCCAACAACTACAAAAGCCCCCATGTCAGTTCTTTTGAAAGCTGTAGCTTTCCCTCATCTGAGACTGCTGCCTCATGGAGAAGGAACAGGAAGGAGGTGTTCCTGTCTAACCCAGGTTTCTGTATTGTAATGATGTAGTTCTCTGACAGATTCTTTCTAAAGCTTGTTCACTTCTCTTAATGGACATTTTATACACCCAAAATAATAGCTTTACATACATAGAAGTATGATTTTTATGCCTAAAGAAAAATATTCCACTAAAATAGATTTGAGCTCACACTTCCTGAATTTTTTGAATTATATTGTCACTTTAAAGTGATTATGCAGAGATTTCCCCTGGACTTATATGAATCAAACTTACAAATTCTGAAAGTGCTTGGGGAACCTGAAGTTAACTGTAAGGACCTGTCACTTTAATAAATACAGCACAGCAAATTACAGTCATGAGAATATGCAAACGGTAGATTATGACTAGTGAACTTTTCAGCCTAAAATTGGAATGAGGTGTGAAAGTTCAAAGAGACCATGCTAAGCTCTTTGGATAATTTGTTGCCATGCAGAGCAGAATTTCCATACCACGATGAAGTCATTAAGTTCTGTGTTAAGGTTCTTTGTCACAATGTAGGGATTTAAATGTCTCTTCCTCGAGCAAACTTCCAATATGAGAATAACTTTATTCTCTTCAGTGTCATTCTGACTCAGCAGTCAAGGCAGGGGTCTCTCTTTACAGAGAGGGTTTAAAGTGGGCTCTTCTTATACAGTTCTATGTAGGTGAGAAGGCAGTGTTCTGAGTGGACCACCCGTAATTCACATAAGAAAATCTCCACTACGCTGAAAGAAGTTTATGTTCATGCTGGTTGTCCTCAGGCTGGTTTTCCACATGCTGGCTTCCAGGCCTTCCTGTCACATAATTATGACAGACTTTTAATATACACAAAAAGCTTGGCTGAAAGCAAATTAGTCATAGTCACTTAACTTAAATTAGCATCTATCTGCCAGTTAAATATACACAGTGACTATAAGGGAGAAAACGAAATAAACAATCAGTAGTTATGACTGCAAACGTGTGAAGTGCTGATTTCATGTCCACCGCCTCTTGCACCTCCTCCATACCATGGCTTCCTGGTGAAGGTTTAGACACGTGTGAATACAGTAGCAATTAACTTTCTCTCTGTGGTGTCTATGGTGAGTTCTCTTAGACATCTACAACCAAATGTTGGTGCATGTAGCTATAATCTTTTAGCTAGCTGTCAATGAGAGTAGTTTTCTTTGGGGGGTATATTTATAGTTTTCTTTGGGGGGTATTTCCCTGATTAGAAATACCACTCTACAGTTAAAGATCACTCAAGTATATGTTTAATGTATTCAGTACAATATACATCTAATTGCATTCTAGATCAACTTCTCTGTATATTTTTGGATTTATATCTGTTTTATTTAATTAAATATACCTCATCCTGGATTTAAAAAAAGAAAAAGAGAAGAGAAAGAAACAAAGAGAGAAAAAGAAGAGAGAAAACAAAGTCGGTGGTGGGGCAGACTCTCCTCTGCACGTGAAGTGCTGAGGTCCCTAGCTTCCAAAGGACAAGGGTCCAAGCCCTTTCGTCCGTCCTCCAGTGTGCAGTGTTTAATTTCTTTTAGAGTTGAACTGTTGGATGCAGTGATGCAGCATTTAGTTAGAGTGGAAAGCTTAATAGTTCTTAACTTGATTTCCTTTCATGAGAACCATTCTCAAAATAGACAAAACACAGATTATAGAATAAAACCATACAGGCTTCCAGAATGGAGTTTGGCAATAGGGACAAATAAAATATCCGAAGTTCTTGTTTTGGATACTAATAGACTCTCCTTGCCATATGCAAAATTATATTGATCCAATGACTTTGAGAAAATCCTACATAGAAGATTAGAAAAACATATAAAGGATAGAATGGTTTCCACCATGAGGAAATTTTTGTGGAGAAGCAATGTGTAACAGATAATGATTGCTTAATTTTTTAATGTAAGGTTCTCTTAAGTTCCGATTTGGGCTTGCTGTGCATAAAGTGTGTCAAACTTCAGCTACAGACCAGGGGGTGAAGTCGGTCAATTTAATTCCTTGAGATCTGAAGAAGGTCGGTATCATTTCATACAGCCCCGGCAGAGCAGATCATTACCAGGCACGAAGCTGCCCGTTCGTGCTGGGGGTTTCTAGCAAAATAAATAGACTGCCATCATAAGTTCAGAAAATTGTGTGTTCGACCCACGATAATGTGTAAAGGGCGTTTAATAGAGTTCAGCATTTATTCGTTATCTGTATGCGGACAGAGACGGCAGTGGCGTTATCAGCTTTAAAAAAAAAATTCGGGAGTTCTGGGAGTCACGTGACGTGCCTCACACACATACACAGAGAGGCGCTCATGCACACCCACCCTCCCATGCTCCACAGTGCAGTTTTGATTTTAGTCACAGCAGAAGGCTTAACCACAAGAGATTCCACTGGTTCAAACCAGCGTAAACCAGATTTTTTTTTCAGCCCACAAAGGAACAGATTACCTCTTGTATCAAATTCTGCATTCCGGGTGGGGTTGTGGGGAGAAATCTTTGTTTCAGAAAAGATGCGGATTATCATAAGCCAACATGATGGTTTTGCACACTTTCATGGCGCCTCGGATGGAGCTAGCAACTGGATAAGATGTTCAAATCGCTACTTTTAGTGGCGTCTAAGCATTGTAATTTTCAAAAAGCAACCATCTTTGTTTACTTCAATTCTTAACTCTTTGCCTAAACACCACCCACCCCACCCCTGCAAAAAGAGAGAGAAAGAAAGTTAAGGGGGAGAAAAAAGATGAAGATTAGAAGCCTCCCGTTACCTAGCTTAGCTGCGGATCTGGCGAGGGGCTTGAATGCAGCCATGCAGCACAAACAAGATAGAACGGTTTTTTTGTTTGGAACCCATTGAAAAAGCAAATGGGTAGCATTTTTAAACACTCTTGCTTACGGTAGGGTGGCATGCCCCAATGRACTCCATCGCTGACAAGTAGTTTTAAACTTTGGCCCTTTAAGTATCATAGTCAACTGAAGAATGGTGGCCAGAAAGAAAAGAGCCTTGCGATCAGTTCCCACGTCCCTCTCTGAGATTCACTGTTCGCRTTTTCTGCCATGCTCTTCAAATGGCAAAGAGGAAGACTCCAATGTGTGATAGGCTAGGTATATTAGTTTACATTTTAACTCCGTCTAGAGAGCAAATTTGTCGCTTTCCACGTGAAAAGATGAGACGCTACACTGGGTGGTTCTGGGGAAGGGAACAGGTATATTTAAAACCAGTAACTTTGTGTCTGCTTTGGACATTTGACATTTAAACTTTTGTTAAGTGMAGACTAGTTGCTRTATAATGATTTCTAAACCCTTTCTGTAAAGGTTTTATGACAACTTGGATTTCCTTTTATGTGTGAAGTGCTTTCCTGTAACAAATAAAATGGTAGGATGATCTGAAATGCACACTTGCCCGCCTTAAACTTGAGACTGAGACCTTAGGTGCTGAGATTCCCGGCTGCGGGGAACACGACACTTTTAGAGAGAATTACGGCGAACCATTCATAACACTTTTCTCCAAAGCAATTGCTTAATTTATTGGCCTGCATGTCACGTGTTGTAACAGATGCTATAGCACTTGGATGTTTAAAAATTATCAGTTGTAGTCCTGAATGGCTGAGGATGCAAATTTCAAACCTAGAATGTGGCTTACGGTCTTGTGGCACAGGCTTCTTTTCTGAGCATTGTGAAGCTGTGGTAGTCATTTTAACAACGCAGTGAAGTTTGTGGTTTAGAATGATGTCAAACACATACCCAGAGTTGGGCAGATTTATGATTTCATGGATTCTTGGTGTCTAGGAGCTTGCTGTATCTGTTATAGCTATGGAAATAGAAAAGGTAGGGATTAAAATGTTGCCATAGGAGAACTCACTTACAACCAAAAAAGTGGTTTTTGATTTGAATTTAGTGAAAGCCGACCACAGAACAAACACAATAAGAGGACTCCTTTCTTTGATATGCCCTAGTTTGTAAGATGAAGATAACTAGAAAATGAAGAAATAAAAAGTCAAATAAAAGAATACAAAGTGAGTAATGTATTATTATAGAAAAAACACAAATCTTGGCATTAACTGTTGAGATAGGTACTTAATATGTGCTTTTGTCAATTCTTGGCTGAAATGTTATTCCATTGTAGTCTTAGCATTAGGATGTGTGCAGTATGGCAGTAAGCCAGAACATAATAGTAGCTTATTTTGTTGTTGTTTTAAATACTTAACTGGAGCCAGAGTGTGAGCCACTGATCATTTTCATTTGTTGGTAAAATCAGAAATCAGTTGTCAAGGCTCTGAATAGAGAAACATCCTGAAATCTTGTATATACAAATGCTCTCTAATGGTGCATTCTTAGAAGAGAGACGCAGTAAACTTGTTTTCTTTTTTTATAATATAGACTTCTATGAAGTCGTTCCCCTTTATTTCATGATGGTTCTTAGATGTACTTTAAAAGAGAATTTCACACTATTCTCTTTGTTTAATGTGACAGTGTGAGAAAGTGATCTTTATTTGTTCAAAAACCTCCGCATGTAGTCTATGCTTAGGTTCTTTTAATGTGTTTGTCTGTGATTTTTAAATGCTAAACATGTAAACAGATGAATTGTCAATGTTAATTCTGTATCCTGTCACACAACTGATCTTTCTCTCCTGCCATTTCTCCCCTTTTTATCTTCTTTT
The DNA here is from genome assembly GCA_002335545.1 of Apodemus speciosus. NCBI lineage: Eukaryota > Metazoa > Chordata > Mammalia > Rodentia > Muridae > Apodemus > Apodemus speciosus. The sequence goes on along the minus strand of BDUI01000538.1, from coordinate 74,153 downwards.
TGTGTGTGTGCATTCATGGTGCAGTTGATAAAATTACGTGAAGAGGTGAGTATTTCTTGCCTTGCTTTTTTTTTCCTCCTTAGTTCTGCTGTTTCTTGTAAATTTTATTTTCTAAATCTGAAGGGTCTTGTGTTCCTTTCTTACCCCCCTGGGAAATGTACACTTGACAAAACTGTTGACTTTATGACTTCAGAAGTCTTCTCCTCTGACCGTCTTCTCAGAACTGTTTCTAGTCGTTGTGGTGGGGGCACTGTTGCTTGTTGACACTGAGAGACAGTTAATCTTTCTAAAGCCAAAAAGCAAAAACGGGGCGGAATAAGGCAGGCGTATCCTAAAAGTGTACAGAGCTGTGCTGTTCTGTGGGCTTCTACCTTYGTATTTCTTTTATTTGTGTTGGTTTCTCAGTGAAGTTAGTATGACTTCATTTTTTTCCCCCGATCCTGATTTATTTTACCGAGAACTCCCTCCACYTGCTAGACACAGGCTTCCATATAAACACTGTGGGACACACACATTGTAAATGCCTCGCTCTGCTACAGGAACGCCYGAGAGCAGCGGCTTCACTGTTAAGTGTTTTCCTTTCTGTGGGGAACGGCCCCAGAGGAGTCCTCCCGTCCTGAGTCAGGTCCACTGCGCTGCTCCAGAGTCTTCTGTGGCCTGATGCGTCTCTGCATAGCACCAGCGACCGTGGCCAAAGGATTCAGTTTGTTGTTGTTTTCCACAAAGTCCAAACACACTAAAAATGCTTTGCTTCACTTTTTCAGAGATAATTACATCTTATTCAGTAACATCAAGTTTGGTTTTCTCACAGGGACACCAAGTAGCAGACAATATTGCCATTAAAACAGCCCCCTTGCTCACAGCAGCCTCAGTAGTTTGAATTACTTCTGTACTTGGTCGAGCATATTGACTGCAGCTTTCCTGGATGGTCCCTATAGTGGACAGCTGTTGTGTTGAGAGTGTGTTGATCCTGAGGCTTGTGAACAGTGGTGTGAACAGTGTCCTGCTGGAAGGACGATTTAGTTCAGCAAAAGTGATAATGGCATGTAAGCTGAAGAAAGAGAATACACCAATAACTGCGGATATTTTGTTTGTTTTTTCTTTTCCAACATGGAAGTATATGTATATATGTATATACTAAATGAGTGTAATTAGTTATAGTATTGATTACTCTCTGAATGGCTGTCCCTGGGAAGTGTGTCTGTCTGTTCTGTGTATTTAGAGATCCTTCCCCTATGCTGATGGACTTGCATGTCGAGATGTCGATGAAAGGAACAGTAAAGAGTTGAATGCCCTCATGACTCACACTCTCACACACACATTCACATGCATGCACACACATACTCACACACACATTCACATGCATGCACTCACACTCTCACACACATTCACATGCATGCATACACACACACATGCTGCACGCAAAGAAACTCCACAAAGCTCTTGTCCATGAATTGGCAGGGGTTTGATGGATAAAATTCCTGTGTGTTATAATAACTGGTAATTTTTGGTCCCATTGTTCTGCTGTGGTGCAGGATCTGAGGAATTCTTCATGCAAAAAGCTGAAAATCATATCTCCATATCCTGTGTTATATATTATTGCTTGGTCATCTTTCTTATTTTTCTTTGTCAGCAGTTGTACCAATTTCAGTGCCATAGTTGATGTTTCTGAAGCTGTATTGTGATAGAATTACTATCAGGAGAATTAGATCATTTGGTGGTAGAATGATAATTTCAGGAATTGTATTGTCTGTGTCTTTGATATGGGCGAAGCACTGGTATTTATGGATTTGGTGATGCAACTGAGCTTGCAAGCAGATGGCTCAGAAGGGCTCTTCTCCCAGTCAGGGTCTGTTCGTATTCATACAGTGAATGTTAGTTACCCCAATTCCTTACATGCGCTTCTTTTAAAAAGACAACCCATCTATGAGGACACAGTATTTGTTGTATTTGGAAATCCAGTGTGCCCGTCCTTCCTCGGAATGCTCTCTTCAGGGTGTGCTTCGAGCCAGGGTTGTAGCGCAGAGGGAGCTGGTCTGGCGTTGGCTGTGCCGAGCTGTTGGAATCCTGCAGTCCGGCTTTCTACTCTGCCCAGCTCCTCACACAAGCTGAGCTCCATCTGAAGCTCCTGTGCYGCTTCCCTCACCTCCTTTGAAAGGGGCCAAGAAGAGGGTGAGAGACCGAGTTTGGGTGGAGAGTGGGGCAGGTTGAAAGCCCGCGCATCACTGTAGTGGCTTGCCTTTCATTTAAAGGCAGGCTGGCCGGCCACGCACTGCACGGCCGAGGGAGCAGTGTAAACAGCATCGCTGTTGCAGAACTTGGTTTTAGTTTGACTTTAGTGAAGTTTTGAAATGTGAAGGGGAACCCTGCTGGGAAGTTGCCCGTAAGCTGAGCATCCTCTTGGGTGCAGATTTTCTCTGAAAAAAAAGAAACACTCCAGAAAAAGCAGTTGCTTCCACTGCTTAGCGCAGAGTTTGCAGTATTTAATGCCCATTGTGACATTTTGTTTCCCTGTTTAGCTCTAGAATCCCCCAAATTGTTTATTTAAATATTTTATTCTTCACATGTATGGCATGCTTTTATCTTTCCATCATAATATTAACATAGAGGAAGATCCACTTCCAATAATATAATAACATATAATATATACAATATAAAATAATAGTGATTTTTTAAAATCTCTATTAATCTAAATATCTTCTTTGAATTTAGGATTTCATACAACATGAAAACAAGCCCAAAATTGTCTTCATCTAGATTAAAATTTAGAGTTACTTTTGCTTTCTCAGATTGGATTGATATGTTTTAGACAAGTACCAGTTTGATGTCCTTTGTTTAGGTAGAAAACAATATTCAGAGGAGAGAAAAGCGGTCTTCACTCKCAGAGCTTGTATGGAAGGAGAATCGGAATTAAAGGCCCAGCATTTGGAGAGCTGTGGCAATGTTGAGTCTCGTGTAGACATCGGCACGGCCAGCGCAGAGAAAGAGGCGCTGCCCAGCCCTCACTTGCAGCTCATCATGATCTTGCTTTTCTTGTGACATAAGAAGTTCTTTTTACTTCTCCCCCCCCCATTTTATTTATTTCATTTATTTTCCAAAAGGTGGGGCAATATTTCTCTTAATTTCTGCACTGTATATTAGACATCTCTATTAATTATTATAAGGCTGCTCTTGCCGCTTCCTGACCTTCACATCAGGTCTTTTCTCTCTGTTCTAAAAGCATTGTTTTAATGATTCCCACCCCCACCCTTCCCCCAAAAAATTTTTCAAGGAAAGCTTTGATGTGGCTTTAGCTGCCTCTAACGTCTGGCCGCATCTCAGATGTGTCACCTATGCCGGGAGGGAATAAGGAAATCACGTTTTGAATGGTAATGATAACATACTAATCACTTCCTTTCTTTGAAGATGGAAGCGAGATATTCTGTCAGCATCCCCGGCTGCTGGAGCTTGGAGGCACTGGTCTAGGTGTATTAGCTTAAGTGTGCATGTCAATACAGCTTGCATCTCCAAGATCCATGGGGGCTCATTAGAGCAAGGTAGATCATTGCACTCGGCAGCCACTCAGATAATGCATGTGGCACCTCCTTTTTTATTATTATTGGAAAGCATTGCTTCAATTTTAAGTGACATCTGTCAACAACACAAAGTTGTAGAGTTGTGTTTGCATGCTTCCTTTCTCTTTGACCAACACTGATTTGAGGGCAAAAGATACTAATGTATACAGATACATAAGCAGCCCCGCCCCCAAATGTACAGACTCACATGTTCATATATTTTTAAGCATCTCAGCCTCTGCACATGTGCGCCACATGTGTATACCATTCATCCGTAGACATGGCTAGCCCATGGATATATTTTGGTAACCTGAGTGGATCTATTGTGGGATCAAAAACACAGGGTCTCAATATAGAAAGGAAAAGTTAAAATATTAGAGGAGTTCTCTAATTTGCCCATCAGATGTAGTATAAAAGAGCTGTGTATAATTTTATTTCTAAGAGTTGATTCTGATTTTAGTTCATAGACCAAAACACTATGTGCTGGTAGTTCACTTTAAACCCAGGGTCATGTGTTGGAGATGAATTGGCCATTGTGCACCGCCGAGTCAATTGCATGTGCCCCCGTGCCGTGCTGGTTGTCCCGTGCTGCCTTTGAGCTAACAGTGCTGTTGAATATTCTGTCCGGGCAGCTCTGTTGTCTGTGTGTCATTTTGCTACACAGCCAAAATAAAAATCATTCTCTTAAAAATAAAAAGTTCCTGTTTAGAAATTATGATCTGCAGAAATCAAAAGACCAAGTAAATGTCGGAAATGACTGCATTTTATAAAACTTAACACAGATGAGGATCACGGCACTGTGCATGTGTCTCCTCTGTGTTAAAATAGGAAAGATCCAGTTGGCTCTGGTCCTTATGCATGTTGTGGAGTAAGATTTGTTGTGTCTACTCACAACATGGGAACCTTTAAAAAAAAAAAGAAACAACAAAARCCAACCAAACAACAAACAACAAAAACCAAATAAGCAGACAGTCCATGCATGTTTGATTGGAAATCTGTCTATTGTTGTGTTTCCTCTGATCTGCTAAAATTTATTGTATTGTAGACACCCTCCACACCCTAATGGTAAGACGTACAAAGGCATTATATTTTAAAAAGGMAAAAAAAAAAAAAAAAAAAAAGAACATTGTAGCCATTCTCCTGACTCCCCCTTCCTTTCAGAGGGCGCATCTGCTGGATAACACGGAGAGGCTGGAAAGGTCATCTCGGAGACTAGAGGCTGGATACCAGATAGCAGTGGAGACCGGTAAGAATTCTGAAAGTGAGCAAATTGTCTTGCTTATGCACAGCAGTCCTCACAACACATGACATTTCAGCAGAACTTCAAAGGAGCAGCGGAGACAGCAGCCCGAGATGTGGTTTACATATTGGGGAGACAATTGGGAGCTTATTTGCGCTTATCTTTTTTCAAGTTAAAAGGCATGACATCTACTGAAAACCTTCCTGAGGTTTGAAAGTCTACATCTGAAAGCAGACTGGATACTTTGTCTAAATTCTACATTTGTCTTAATGTGCAGTTACACGTTGTCAGTTTACCCACCCGCAATGATGGAGAGTCTCCCTTGTATGTGGCTTGGGTTTTAGTCACATGTGTAAAAATTAACATTTAATCATTCTAAATGATAGCAACTGAGGACAAAGATGTAACAACACCTAGTTTACTTCACTTGTTTTTCTCAGTGTTAGAAATGGCCCCTTTAATGACTCTATTTTATAAAAACCACAAACAGAATCTCTGACCACATATGAAAATATCTATAGAACAACAAATATTCCTGGTTGTATACTATTCAAACTTTTGGTTTGAACTATCAGTAGTCACATTGCAAAGAAGACCATTCTAATTTTTTTAAGGCTAGTGTATTGAAAATAGACTGTGTGTATATGTGTGTGTGTGTGTGTGTGTGTGTGTGTGTGTGTGTGTGAATATCTCATGCAGTGAGTGTTTTTAAACAACAAACATCTTAATACTTTGGTTTTTATGAGTTCCTTGTTTTTCAACTACACTTTTTGTTTTCTGAACTATAAATTATAAATAATGTCTTTTGTATATTTTAAATTGTTCTTGCCCATTGTATAAACTACAAAAATATGTGATTAGCAGAATTTTCCTGCAAAAAATTTAATTTAGTGTTACCAAAACATGTACTGTGCAAAGAGTGAGTATTATAAAAGTATGTGCAGGTACCGGCTTTGACTGACCCGTGTGCTTGCCCTGTGTCATGGCTACCCTGGCCCCGTTGATTTATGTGTGCATTCTATAGAACCTAGGAAGGAGACTGAATGTTTATTAATGCTGAGAACCTGAAGAAGACCACCATGCTCCCAGCTTTTACCAGTGTGCACTGCTGTTTTCCTGAAGTTACTGACAGGCCGACTTTCTGCTCTGACAGGGCCCCTTTGGTTTGGATCTCACCCTTACAGCAGACTCTGGGAGGTACATGAACAGTGGAAGGAGCCACCTTACAATTCTCCTATTTCTCTGACACCGAGAGAATCATTTCACTTCCCTGAGCCTCTTCATTCTTCAATAAAATAGAAGTAAATCACACATCTCAGAATTTTTAAGATAATAGCATATTTATGTTAAAGTATTGAATATGCTATAAAATATATATAGAAATCTGTGTATCATTATTGTGTGGCCATTTGAGGATACATGATTATCTTATAAAAAGTATTTTTTTTTGTTACATGTGAAATCTTTATGTTTTAAAGGAATAGAAAGGGTGTGTACTGTTTGGCCAGTTCTTACTGTCTGTACTGAACTTTACATTGATTAAAGAAGGGCCTTCCTTGTCCAGCATCCATTGATGAACCTCCATGGGCTTGCCTTGGGCTTGGACATGTAGATAGTCTTGCTGTGTCAGTGACCTCTCTGGTGGCTATCTCAGTCTCTCACTTCACTATCCATGTGGCACTTCTCCCAAAGTGAAGGGTCATCAAAGGATATGGCCATACAAGAAGACTGTGCATCGACCGTGGTGGTAAGGCAGTATGGAAGCTGGTAATTACTCCTTCTGATGTACGAGGAGCACAATGCTGAGAATACAATGACAGGCTACAAAATTAAGCCCGGAGTTAACTCTACACTTGGAGCTGGAGATTGAAAGATTTAGAACACAAGTAGAATATSACGCGATAGTAGTAGTAGACACAAGTTTGATATATTTCTTTACTTGAAAATAGTGAACATGGCAACCCTGTTTGGGGCTTTGGACGTATTTTTTAGTGATTTTTTTTTTTTTATGTGTCTGAGTGTGTTCCCTGACTGTGTGTCTATACTCACTGAGTGCTTGCTGGTGCCTCTAGAAGCCAGGAGAGAGCACTGAATTTCCTAGGACCAGAGTTACAGGTGGTTGCTGGGAAATGAACCCATGTCCTCTGGAAGAGCAGCAGTGCTCAAAACTGCTGAGCCATTCATTGCTCACGCCCTCTCCGGAATGCTTTTGACATTTTATTTGAGCACAGTAATCTAGGAACTATTGCCCAATGTTGAGAATGAGTTGGAGGGAGAGGATCGTCTATTGATGCTGTTATTGGTCAGCTGGGCAGCCCTGAGAACCAGGTCCCCAATCTGTGTGTGTTTTCATACTTGCCAGATGGACACTTGACACTAGACTCTTTCTAATTCATAAGATGTTAGGAAGGAAAATAAGATCCTTTCTAAGTGCACAGAAACAAGATAGCGCTATAAAATATTTATCATTTTAGCAGATGGCCTTCAGTTAAAAAAATAGTTAACATTCAAGATAATTGCCAAAACTTTTATCAGAAAATTTAACTTTTCTGTTTATTAATTTGATGCTGAATATTGACAAGACCCTAAAAAGAATACTATCTAGGATAGGGTGCCTAGATTAGGGTGTATGTTGCTACTCTCTAGTTGTTTCCTAACAAATTATGACATTCATCTTTAAAAGTTCTTACATTACCGTTGGCATTTTTAAGTTGATCGTGAATCTTGTCTCTTCTCGAGCAGTATTCCTGAGCGAGCAGAGGACACACACCCAGAGTGTCTGACTACTTTATCATGCACACCCTGATGTGCATGGAGTGTAACGGTCATCAAGCCACTTCCCTGGATCCCTTTCTTTTGGCAATAACTGACCAAGTTACAAGTTAGTTGAATTTGATAAAGAAGGGACAAGGCCAAATTGAATTTGATAATTTGTAACATAAAGAGCTGATGCCCTGTTGGTAAAGTGCTTGTCTTGCAAGCAAAAGGCCTCAGTTCAAAACCCTTAACCTGTGTTAAAACAAAACAAGATAAAACCAGTGGTGCGATGGCACATACAGTATTTGAGTGGTGGAGACTGGCGGGTCTTTGGGGCTGGCTGCGCTGCCAGCTTAGCTTACTGACTAGTCAGTGAGAGACCTTGTCTCAGAAAACAAAGTAGATGGCACGCACAGGCACACACATGCACACCCCAGCTGATACTTGGTCATTTCAGTGTAAGACTTGATATCAAGAAAGACAATCAGTACACATATTCATAAGCTACTCTGAAAGTAGCCATCATGGACTAGACACGATGCTGGTCACATGAAGTGTCGGGCTGATACAGTTTGGTGTGACTTCTCTTCTAGAATATTTGAGAAAAGATTGACTCTCCCTTTTCTAGTTACTGCTAGGTATGACTGCTAGCTGTGGTGATAGCCATCATATCGATGGTCAGGATTTAAATGCTTGGTCTTCTGCCTTTTACTCTTAGGTTGTCACTCCTTCCCCCTTTCAAATAAACATTCCACAATCACAATCAGCACAAAAGGAAGAAGGCTGAGAGAAGCTGACAGAAATGCAGTCCTCACATTCAAACAAGTTGTTTAAGACTCTACGTCTGTCCCTCCTGTTCCCCCCCCCCCCCCCCCCCCCCCCCCCCCCCCCCCCCCCCCCGCATGGGCCCGGTCACCTTCAGAGCGTCCTGGAGCAGTAACATTTCAGGTGCTCATTGGCGTAAGTCTTAGATCATGATGTGAGTAGTTTGCAGACCTTGCCTTAGCCCAGCTCGAAGCACCCCAAGCCCCAGTGTTCCACTCTTCTCTGTAGTGACCGAGACTGCCTAGGCCCAGCCTCGCCTCTGTACCTCACCTCCCACTCATTGTAGCTAAGAGGCAGGCCACTGCTGATCTCTTGAGAGGGACTGCACTTCTTCTGCCTTTGCCTGAGAGTGAAGTACTCTAAAGCTTCACCCAGGGCATATGTGGGCTAGGGACAAAGCCTATGWGAAATGACACAGTGCCCACTAAACATGTGACTTAGGCCACCTGACACCTCATTATTCTGTATTCTAAGTTTTTCCATCCCCAGTTACTTATTTTTGTAGAAGGGAAAAGAAGTTCCAGAGAAGCAGTAACGTTTTCCACATTTATGAAACTAGGCACAGTAAGCCAGATTATTCCACAGTTATGAAACTAGGCACAGTAAGCCGGGTTATTTGCTTCCACACTGAGATATGGATGATTTTACAGGTACACATTTTTTCAATGTAATTTGTTGAGGTCAAAATATATCATGTACTCACATCTATTAATTTACTTTCCCTGTAATTTATTTTAAAATTATCTATTGAAACTGTGTGTCGTGTATTAAGGATATAGTAGTGAAAAAGAGAGGTAAGGCACTTATTTTCAGGCAGTTTATGAGTAAGAGTAAAGTAAAACTAGACATTTTAAAAATTGACAAATAAATGTAGTGGGCAGTTTCGCATAGTAACAGGTGAGGTAAGCTATGACGACTGACAGGCTCAGTGCTCCAGGCAGACAGTGATGACTGACTGATGCGGGCTGCGGTGTGGGCAGAGGGTGCATGCTGAGAATTAAGTGGCCCGGAGATGCTATTCCTAAGACCGCCTGGGCGATGGCCCCAGAAGGAAGGGGCTGTGAGCATGAGCGTCCTTAAGTGTGCTGTTTAAGAGGGAGCAGACGATGGGAAGTAAACACAGACACAGCCCACAGGCCCAGCAGAGTCAGAGGTACAGACTGTGGCAGGGGATGGGGATGGGAGGCAGCTGGAGTTTACTCTGGGTAAAGGTCTTTAGAGGGCCATGGGCAGGCAAGTGGCTTCTCTGAGGAGTAGGGACAGGGATGTAGGAGTGGAGGGACACAGAGGGAAGCCAAAGAGAGATCAGGAATCTTACTACATCAATCTAGAAGTTTTCCTTTTGTTAATTAAAATCATTAATGGAGAAATTTGGTGACAGAGATACCAGAAAAATTACAAGCCATTCTGAAAGGCTTTCAGAAACAAGGATCCGGAATCTTACTGATCTAAAAACTATTTTCTTTCAGTTTCATACATTTATATAATGGGTTTTAGTGACCTGGCATAGGTTCTTGACTATTCTTTCTTAAGAACCTCTCTGAACAAATGGGGATTTGATAATCATTATTCAAACAATGGCCAGTCTATTAAGCTGGAAGTGGTTGATGTTTGTAATAGATCTAGGCTGGAGATCGGATCACTGGTAAGATGTTGGTGGGTTGTTGACATGCTTGTGAGACACGGACTACGATGACATCTCTAGAGAGATCTCTACAGAGAAGAGTTATGGAAATTGCTGGCAAAACCGGCGCTTGCCCTCTTGTAATCTTTTACGTGGAAGATTCTCCGTGTAAGCATTTATTGCTCCCTGATTGATCTCCCACTAACCTAAAGAGGAAACACATCTGGGTTTTACTGCCCAGAGTTGCTCAAGACCAGCAAGCGTGGAGTCCTCTGCAATGCTTTTAGACACAAGCTCCCTGAGCCCCTCAGGTTCACTGCTGGAGGGAGGTGGGCCCTTCAGTGTGCTCAGCCATGATGCGTGCCGATGTTCAAGCCCTGTGTGATGACTGCTTTATAGTGTCAACATTTAATATTTTCTGGAATTAGAAAAAGCTTCATAGACTCTCATGTGTAAGATTCTTTGTCAAAATGTATTTACAAGACAATTGGTAGGTCTCAGGCTGGAGAAGTTCGCAGTGGTTAGAACGTGGCTTGCTTCTGCAGAGGTCCTGGGTTTGGTGCCCAGCCACCCACATGCTGGCTCTCAGTCATCTGTAACTCCAGCTTCAGGGGATCTGACACCCTCTTCTAACCTCCGTGGGCACCAGGCTTACATATGATGCACATACATATAAAATGATCACACACCTAAAATACATACATGAAAGAATGCGGCAGATAGCAAGATAACACACACATTCCCTGTGGCATGATAAATGCCCCAGAGCGTTGGTTTAATTGTTGGTGGCATTGGGTAGGAGGGCACTCTTAGCTGGCAACTGTGTATTTTATCGCCTGGAGGGAACTGTCCAGAAAGTGAAATTCACCCGGTAACCCCAAGTCTTCCACGCTGCCCCAGTCAGATATGCTTCCCTCSGTTCACTACAACAAGACACACCAGAGTTAGGCTGTGAGGATCCCACCCAGTTTATTAGGACAAGGACATGGCCGGCTTTGTAAGAATACATCTATCCAGTGCTGTACACTGGGAACTTAGTTATATAAACAAAAGTGTTTTTTACCCAAATTTTGTTGAAGTTGGCCCAGTGATTTGTCATACTTCTGATTGAGCCTTTCCTCAGTACCCTGATTCTTTTCTATGAAGATCACCTCCTTTGAAAAAGAAAGCCCAGATGAGCCATCCTGGTGCACACCTATAATCCCAGCACTCAGGAAGCAGAGTCAGATAGGTCTCTATGAGTTCAAGGCCAGCCTGGTCTACAGAGTAAGTTCCAGGACATCCAGGGCTACACAGAGTAACTAGAAAGAAGAAAGGAAAGACAGACAGACAGGGGAAGAGAGGGGGGAGGAAGGGAGGGATAAAGAGAAGGGAGGGAAGGAGGGAGGGAGGGAGACCAAGGCCTTTGTTGCAGTTTTAGGGCCTTTGTACTTTTACTGTATTTATCTATCTTTAAGCATCAGACATTCTCCAAAATCTGCTTCCACCGGTCTGATTTCTGTGATGGCATTCAGATTGTTTTTGTTCTTATAGCTGCAGAACTTGAATTCRTTTATCCTGATAGACTTGGCCATATATGGAACATATAGGGTATTCTTCCCATCTGGAAAGCTGTTCTTACATTACAGCATTTTAGTGAGAATGTGGTAATTTATCTATACTACAGTTTTTAAAAGGTGAGTTTCTTACCTATCTCTCTTTAAAGAGATYTCACAGCAGCAGCAGCCAGATCGCAGCTTTAAAGAGCCACTGTTCCGGGYACCCGGGACAGTAGCTCTTACTTAGCCCAAGTAAGAGGAAGGAAGGTACTGGGGGGTGTGGCTTGCAGATTTTGGGGGTGTGTTTGTTTGTTTTTGTTTGCTTGTTTTATTTTTTGAAATGACGGTCCCCTCTGTCTCCTTCCTCACCACCATGAATGAATAGTTCTTTGTCATCCTTCTGCTGTGTGCTTTTTCTGGCCACAGGTAGCTGTGGACTGAAGTCATGTGCCAGGACTAACCTTGTCTCCTTACAGGTTGATTACCTTGGGCATTCTGCCACAGTGACAACAAACCAGGATCATTTTCTTTGTGTCCTCATCCAAGAGCCATGGCTGGGTAGCTCCTGGATTCTCCCTCAGACTTTTGTGGGGGAAGATGGAAGGGTGTGAGTCCAGTACCGCCACCCATCTTGGACTTGAGCTTGCTTCACTGTCTACTACTGCTCTCATCAACCCATGTGTGCTCATTTAGCAACTGTAGCCGTCTCAGAAGCGTGTATTGAGATAAGACATTTACCATCTTTAAAGCTACTTTCTTTGTCAATTAAGTGCTTTCTTCCATATTTACTAATTTTTCCTACCTCTTATATATTCTTCTTGTCTTTTCTCACCTCACATCACCTTGAAGAAATATTTTAAGTTGTTTATTGGTGTGTGTGTGTGTGTGTGTGTGTGTGTGTGTGTGTGTGTGTGTGTATGTGTGTGTGCTAGTTTCAATGCAATAGTTAAATCCTCAAATGGGGACCAAGAGTTGTTCCACCTAGCACCACACTGGGTACCCACCTGTGTTCCAGAACCCTCATGGTAGAGGGGAGGAACCGACTTCCACAAATTATCTTCTGTCCCCAGGACACTTGCTGTGGCATATGCTCCCCAAAATAAGTAAATGTAAAACAGTATTTTACTAAACCATTAAATATGTCCAATTATCCACAGAAAAGTTTATTGGTAAAGTAAAACATGATAGAAAACAATACAGAAAAACTTTTTGAGTAGACCTTAAGTTAGCTAGTAGCAAAGCCAGTCCCTCCTTCAGGAAGTTCAGCATGTGGATCTCCTACGCACTGACGAGGCCTTTGGTAAGACCTGGGGATTTAGAGCCAGAGGTGTGTCATCCTGCCCTCAGAGTGGAAATCTCTGATAYTCCCTTATCATCAGAGGGATGGTAAGAGGRGAGTAAGAGGATGTGAARAGGGGAGTGCTGTATTCCTCACTCATCAAAGCCCACAGGGACACAGGAGGGGACTATGTCCACAAACACTGGTTCCAATTATTGGCCTAGGTCCTTTGAAAGAATAGGATTCCACAACTACATTGTTATTAGCCATGTGTTCTGTCCAGCTATGTGTATTTTAGGGAAAATTGTTTGCTGTAGAAAGGAAAATAAACCATCGATGCAGAAAGTTATCTGTAGAGAAAAGTCTTCTATCCGTTACCGTGGATGGCAGAGTGTTTGCGGAACCCGGAGGATGTTTCTGTGGTGTAGCATTTCTCTTCCTGAATGTGAAAAACATGCTGCTTGCCATTATCTGGTAAGTTTTTACAAGTCTACCCCACTGTGAAACCAACCAAACAAGAAAGTCACTTTAAAATTTGTRTTGGCCACTGACTTTATAATTACAAACTGCTGAAGTCTTATGTGTCTTAAGAGCTGGGACCTGCAAGGGAAGGGCAGAGGAGGTTTTCATTTGGGGTGATGCCCTAAAAGAGTATGGCTAAACTGTACTTAAATTTACTTTATAAGMGTCTCTGGAATATCGGAGAGCTTCAGAATAGTGGGAAAAGGTTGCCATTTGAACCCCGTTCGGAGAACCTTCTCCTTAGGTGCCCCAGGAGAATTCATAGCTTCATTGGTAATCCATTCAAAAGCACTACACTCATTTTTAAAGGTTCCCTGCCTATTCCACAATGCCTATCACTTCACCAGTTGGTTTGTAAACTACATATGAAGCCATCCTTAGTCCACGTGTCTGTGAGCTGGGAGAAGGAACATCAAGCAAGGCGGATGGTGGCCGTGCCGGTCTGCTTTCAGATACGACGCCAGGGGTGTCGAGCATGTGACCTTGTTGTGCAGTCCTTATACAACTTTCTATAGGGTTTTCTTTTGTAAAATCAATTTTCTTTTCCTTTGAGTTTGACGTCTAGTGCTCGGAAGTTTTCTTTTCAGCTGTGTTTATGTATTACCAGGATTTTTTGAGRTGGGTGCTTCAAAGTTCTCACAGTGTGGGTTGGCGTTGGTCTGAGACTTTGTGTATGACTTACATGGAGTGGAAAACTTGATGGGCATGAGCTTTAAAATGGCTTTTTGTATGCTCTGCATTTGAAGCTTTCGTCTGTATTTCCTGTTGGGCTACAGTGTTTTCCAACACTGCCACAGAAGAACAAAGTAAACATTAAAAAAATATATATTTTTTTTATCGATGGATATATCTTTCCCAGGAAAGCCCTTATCAAAGAGGTTGTCATGGTGGGTCCACTTTCATGCATGGCACTGTGTTGCCCTTTTGCGTCTTAAGATATAAATTCTAAGTCATAGTTAAATAAATACCTATTTATTTAAAGACAGGAGGAAACCACCCTTTAGAGATTGCACCTTGCTGGGCAATCAGTCCTGACCGCTCCTTCCACACTCCAGGTTTTTGCGTTCACTGCCCAGTGTCCTGGCATATAGTAGGGGCTTCCATATCTGCATTCAGAAAACATCTTCAGGGTTCAGCTAATCTTCCTCATCCATTTTCAAAGTTAATTGACCACATACACACTTAAACAGACCACAGTGGACCTTGATACTTGTTTAGCAGTTTGGGGCCCTTAAGACATTAATGGAGTCCATTGAATACCCACTGGGGTGTGGTTCATTTTTAACATAGCAAGAAGAATGCTGGGTAAGTTAATGTTATCAGCTACGTTTGCACCTGGAAGTGCAAGAGAGGAGAAACTCACCCCACTGTCAGAAAGTGGGTCTGTCTTCCTAGAAGGAGCAATGTACGAAGCCTGTGAGTAAATGCCTGAAGTACCTGTGGGGACACAAGTAGTGACAAGCCCCCATCAGCGTGCATTTGCATTGGCATTCCGTGATATCGGTCAACAGATTAACTTCTCTGAAGCGGCAATTATTGGCCCAGATTGAGCTGACCCCTCACTACTTCCTGACAGATGTTAGTGCGAGCTTCCCTTCCCGGGGAGTGCCTTGCCTTTGTCTCTCTCTCCTGTCAACCTGCCTGAATGATCTTTAATGTTCAGTGTTCTCCGCAGATCTCTTGATGATAAATACCTGTCATTAAAAAAAAAAAAAACACACCCCTAATAAAAACAAACATCCCATTCTACCCTAAGAAATCTGTGCATGTATAGAAGGGAAGCTGATTTTTCTGACTATAATTTGTTATCAGAAGACTGTTACAAAGTCATTCAAAGTCTTCATGTGGGCAAGTTAAAGAAACTGACTGGAGTGACTTTGTTAATATGAAAAGGGGACTTTTAGAAAAGCCACAACACTGTCTCTAAAAGTTAAGTGTGGAGATGGACCAAATGTCTGGCCGCCTCCCTCACATTGCCTGCCAGCTGTGACTTTCCCTACTACAATGGACCCTCATCTTTATTGCTGTGTGCATGGTACAGTGTTTCATTTTTCTTCCTACTTGGACTTCCTGTAGAATGCACACCCCATATAGTTCTTTAAATTTGTACTGTTGTGAGAACAAGTAGGTCTTTCTGTTCTCCCCTTTGTTAACTGTAAACCTTRTGGAGCAGCTGCTTTTCCATGCCCTCTGCAAGTCRCCAGACTCTGCTCAAATTAAACACTGTAAGATTATCAGCAGGTTACAAAGGGGCAGTGTATCTCTCTTCCAAAGTTGTGTATAGCGTCGTCTTGATCTGGAAAATGCTAACAACATCAGACAAGCTAATCGCCTCGTGCCTGCCTCCTGTAAATTGGGAGTCCCAAGTCTTCCACAGAAGTGAGGCAAGTACGTGGACTGTTTTCACTCCCCTTCGGGGAGGGGAGTTGGATGTGCAGGAAGCAAGGGCTCACCTCCACGTGTCAGGTTCCATCACCTACTCTAGAACAAGGTAGAGTGTGTGCTGGACTCTGCAGCCAGACAGACACAGGGTCAGTCCATTACCTTACCACCCAATAGTCCTTACCACCTAATAGTCGAGATGGAGCAATTCCCTTAACCTTCCTGCTTCTTTCTTAGTGTGTAAATCAGCTTTACAGATCCTGTGTATGCAAGCTATTGCTGCGGGTAGGGAAGGGAAACTATAAACAGCCATCACAGGTGCTCAGTCAGCACTTCCACTCGTACTGCCTTCACCGTAGGACTCATGCCTGACCACGGCAGATAGACTGCAGTTCTTACAGCAGCTTGACACACTGACTCTCGTGTTTCTCTCTTGGAAAAGTCCAGTGCAGGCGGTCCAGGTGAGCAGACAGCTTTCCATGTAATGGTGCAGAAACTCAAGCTTCTCCTCCTGAGGCTCTGCCCTGCCCTGGCAGAGTCCTCTACATTCGGCCACCAGCAAAGCTGAGAAAATGAAAGAAGACACATGTCCTTGAAGTTCCACATAGGCTCTGCTGTAGCCCAGTGGCAATGACTGAATGGGATAATGGTGTCCAGAGAAGCAAGCCGTGTAGGGAAGATGATGCTCGCACCTTTCATTGTTATGTGGTAACAAGGAGAATGAGTGGAGGGGAGCTGAGCCCCAGCCATGCTGCCTATTTCTTGCTTACTTCACTGCCTTGTAAGCAGTTAACATTCGACTATGAGGAGTACAGTGGGAAAGGGTGGATAGAGCAATGACAGGCCATACATGTGGTTGGAACTTTCCTAGCATTTGTGACAAGCAAGACTTTAATACCTGGTGTCTATATCAACATTAATATATGCATTAAGACATCCAATCTTGTTTGCTTTCTTTTCTACCAGGCACTTCTATTTATTCACTTCTCAAATAAATTTATATTCCTTAGATCTGTAACAAAAGATAATTCTTCTGCATGTATTTTTGTCTAACTGTCGACAATAGATTAAACTATGCAAATTTACATATTCCATTTCTAAACCATGTGTGAAGTACATTACACACTGTACAAAGGTGACTTAGACATGATACCTAAAAGTGGTGTGTTACTCTCGATGAGATCCTGAAGCAGAAAAAAGGACATGGGTTAAAACTAAGCAGACACTAATATTTGATTTCAGTTAATAAAAATGTGCCAGGGGCTAGGGAGTAAGGATGGTTGGTAAAGTGCTTATTCCACAAGGAGAAAGACCCAAGTCCAATATACAGAACCCACACCAAAAAGCCACGTGTGGTAGTGTACATTTGTAAGCCTAGCAGTAAAGAAGTAGAGACAGATAGATCCCTGAGTCTCTCTGGCCTGCCAGCCTAGCCTACGCTTAGAGTAGTGGCCAGGAAGAGACCTGTCTTTTCAAAAAACAAAAACAAAAAAGAAAGAGAAAAGAAGTGGGTGACATGTCACCCAGGGTTATCTCTGGCTGTCATGTGAATGATACACCCATACACATAGATGCATGTACATGTGTGCTCACACACTCACATACATATACACACATACATGTATAACACACACATACACAACTTGAATAGTGCCAAAAGACCTAACTGAGAGTTATTGCACATCATAGCTTCTTAGATACACACATTGCACAGAGATTCCATTTGTCAGTATGAGTTATTTTGCTTCTCTTCGGTGATCTTCCCAACTCATATTCTGGCTGTATACCTGAGGATCAGTGTCTCTAGCTACAGGACCAGGTTGTTACTAACCTCCTCTACCTTGATAACCTCTTTGTCCTGTTTCTTTTAAGCATTCTATCTTTATGATGATGATTTATTGGTTTCTCCCAGCGCAATGTGTCCATTTTCATAGTATTTCTGTGGAGAAGCAAGGCAGCTCCACTGTAGAATTGTCGACAGTTGAGATCTTGTATTGACCTTGCTAGGTATTAACTTTTATGATCGATAAAGAGCTGTTATTGGCCTCAAACAAAAGCCAATGCCTGCTCATCAATTGGAGGCTTCTAAAATGTCCCTTATTTCTTCTCCATTTCAGCATCTTTTACAAAGTCTTTTCTGTTTCTATTGGAGCTTTACCCTGTCTAGGTCAACATTTTCCTTTGGGGGTTTAAAGATATGGTTGCTGTGCAAGGAGGTCATTCATCGTAATTTCTTACAGACTCATAGCTGGCTGAGATTCATGCTATTCATGAGTTTTATTCAATTTCATAATTAACATTCTAAAAAACATTTAAAGATAGTCCAAGTATATGTCAAAATGACGTTATTTTAAATGTGTGGTCTGAAGAGGGACTAATGATGCTTTGTTCTTGCCTGTAAATGTAGCAGAGATGTAGAGAAGTGTATAGCACACATTTTTGATGTAAATAAACATGTAATCAAAAAGTCCTTGTGGGAATATCTTAGGGGCTATGTGTCTAAGGTTTTATTAAGTCTCTATATTGAATGTATTGGTTGAGCAGACCTTTTCAAATCATTGTTTTGTGTATTAACATGGAAATGTCAATTTTTACATAGCTTGAAGTATCTTAGAATTGTCTAGTGCCAAAATTCCAATGTCAGAACAGAGGTTTTGTTCATCCATGACTGGTACTTAAACTCTAAAGACCCCGTAAATGATTCAGTATCAGTTTGGCCTTATTGTGAAAAAAGGTAGAGTGATCTAAATCTGGTCCAGAAAGGTGTGATCTCATCCAGTCCAGTACAAAGCACTAATATCACAATTCATTACGCAGCTTAAATTTTCAGTTATACAATGAGTTTGGTGAAAACTTTGAATTTTCTCAGGAATTCTTTATATATTCTATGACATTGGAGAAACAGCACAATTTCAGTCTTTAATAATGGGTTTGCTTTGTTTGTTACTAAATGAAATTAAGTTCATTGTCATGGAGGCCATACTTAGAGATGGATGCTTTATAAAACAGGAGCGATCAACAGAAGCCAGATAGCCTGTTGAGATCAACCTAGTAGCAGTTTGTTCTCCAAAATTTGTATGGAATCTATACATTTGAAGTTGAGAGCAATAAGGAGCTCAGTGGATTATAAACCCGCCAATCATTTTACACAGAAAACTGAATCTTGATCATACGATATTAACAATTTGAATAAAATAACCTTGTTGGCCATAAGTTTTTAAATTAAGTGTTTTGTTTCATTGCTTAGGGAAGAAAAGCTCTCCCCAAAGCGCCCTTATCCCTTGAATAGTCTTACTTTCATACATGGTCTTTATTTCATTTTGTTTTGAGATAGGGTTTCTCCATGTAGCCCTGGCTGTCCTGTCACTTACTCTTTAGACCAAGCTGGCTTTGAACTCAGAGATCCCCCTGCCTCTGCCTCTGCTTCTGCCTCTGCCTCTGCCTCCTGAGTGCTGGGATTAAATGTGTGCACCACCACTGCCTGGCAAAGGAGAGCTTGCAACCTCAGTTTTTTGTTTTGTCTTAAGTTTTGTGCTGGTGGGGACAGAGCCCAGGGCCTTGTGTAGGCTAGGCAAACTCTCTACTACTGAACTAAATTCCATATTCTTAATAGCCTCTTTAACTTTCTTTCCTAAGAGATAACGTTTTTTGACACTTAAAATATATTAGCCTTTCAATATGATAAAAATTGACATGTTTGGATTGCTGCTATTGAAGAAATAAACATCGCCATTCAGGTCATAGCATGGAGTGTATGACTGTGCCCAGTTTCATTTTCCTGTGCTTGGAGATTAGTGGAAAATAAGCTCTATAAATTAAATTTTATTGCAAAATTATCTTCCAATGTTCAGCAGTAGAGATAATATAGAGTGATATGGCTGGAGTGGATTCTGTGTAAAGCAATTACAGCGTGAAGACCACAGAGAGAGTGGGAAGTGCTGCCAAAGGCTTCCTGCAGCCTCTCAAGACTTCATGGGAATGTGCTGAGGAGTTCTGCCTCCTGTATAGGTTACTGTAGCTCTGCAAACRGGCTACAGTCTTCACAAGCAGCGTTTCTGAGTGGACTCAAGGACCACGTTATATTTCAGCATGCACATATGATATGTTCATCCATACATATCTGGATATGTTGTCATGCTTAGACAACTGTTAACATTTCACAGTGCCTCCCCAGCAGTGACCTCTCTTTCTCCATAGGCTGCAGTATTAAGAGAGTCCAATTATCCCTTCAGATAACTGTGTAGGAAAGGTAAAGTAAAAAAATGTCCATCGTGTGTGTGTGTGTGTGTGTGTGTGTGTGTGTGTGT
>BDUI01000537.1:217747-228274 GCA_002335545.1 Apodemus speciosus | reverse complement strand
GCATTGTTTCACACAGAAAAGAAGCATGCCACACTGTCTTGACATTGCAATGGCCCATTGGTCCTTTGTCAGACAAGTTGTCTGATCATTGCTTGCTCATGTCTTTATAAACTCTCTTTCTGAGAAATCTTCTTTTCTGTATTTTTACCACCATCCTTCCAARTGTAAAGTTGATAACTTAGTTCATGAAACTCTTAATTTCATATGGATAGAAGTTCAGGACAAAACGTGTTAAATAGATGCATCCTCCCAAAATTGAGGCTGGGATTTTACTCCAGCTAATGTCTGCTTCTGAGTCTACRAAGACCTCTGCTTTTTCAGATCTTTCTCCTATGWTGGTGTCTCATTTCTCTCAGCAGCGTCTCCAYCCACTCAGTTAYAMCCAAGCTTCTCCAAGTTATAGTCTTTTCTTTAACCTCCTCTTCCAACTCACCTGGAGATTTGCCTTATTCTGTCTCCAAGTGCACACACAGCATTTATATTATATGTAAACATATGTTTAAAATGTGGATTATTGCAGTATCTTTTTCAAATCCTTTTCTCCTAAATTCATATTCCTTTAGGATTTACTGAGAAGCCAGACTGATTTTTAAAATAGAAGCTAAGTCATCTCACTTCCCTGCCTAACAATCTTTAAGGGTCACCCATTTCATATCTTAAACAGTCTAAACACTTTCATTTTTGTATAAACATACTCAGGATTTAATTCTATTTCAAATAAAATGCATTGCTACTATTCCTTTGGATATGTATTAAGGAATTTGTGCTGTTACAGATTTCCTGAGTTTGTGCTTTTCATGAATGCTTAATTGTTCTGTTGCAAATCAACAATAAAAGGACTTTGCAAAAAAAGATGCAAGGACTGCTGTTGTGTAAGCTGAGTCCTACCGTAGCTGGTGYCTTTCTTCTGTACTTTCAGGCTTCTTTCTCAACTGGCCTTAGACTCATTACTATTATTCACAAAACAATAAGAAATGTTATAAACAAAAAGTGCTAGCACTGTGTATCTACTGTGGGATAGAGTCACAATACCAGCATGCTCAGAAAACAAAGGATTGTTAAAATTTCTCACTGGTGTAAGAGTTCTGACAAATGGCTTAACATTCTTCTGTTTTATTGCCAAGCTGAATCATTTTCTTGAAACCCTGAAATATAATATTATATTACCAAGAAAGGAAGAAAAGTTCACAAAGGGTAGATAATTCTCATTATTAAAGTTCTAGARGACTAAATTATAGAATAAAATCATATATTAAATGCTCAAATTCCAAGACAGGATGTCATCTAGTTCCCCTGGTGAAGCCCACTGGTTTCTGTTTCTATGAATTCAGTATGAATTAAATTATTTGTTAATATTATTTTCTGGATTTTAGCACATAGTTCGTAGCAGAAAGATTTTCTCTCTCTCTCTCTCTCTCTCTCTCTCTCTCTCTCTCTGTCTCTGTCTCTCTCTCTCTCTCTCTCTCTGTGTGTGTGTGTGTCTGTGTGTGTGTGTGTCTGTGTGTCTGTGCGAGAGTGCATATGCATACCCAGCCATGTAGAGGCCAGAGATAGATGCTATTCATCTCCTTCAATTGTTCTCTATATTGGCTTGTTTTATGTCAACTTGACAAAAGCTTGAGTGACTTTGGAAGAGGGCATCTCAACTGAAAAATATTACCAGCAGAGTCTGTGGTGCATATTTTTGAATGATGATTGAACTTAATTCTCTGTGGGTGGCAACCACCCTTGACTGGTGCTTCTGGGTATTCTAAGAAAGCAGTTYTAAGAATGAGCCTCCTGTGGAGGAAAAGAGAGTGGGTAGCACTCCTCCATGGCCTCTGTTCCAGTTCTTAACTCCAGGTTCCAACCCTGAGATCCTTGGATGACAAACTACAATCTTAAGAGAAAATAAACCCCTTTATTCCCAAATTGTTTGTCACAGTGTTTTATGACAGCAAGAGAAATTCAAACTAAGAGACTCTCCATCTTAATATCTTGGTGAACCCAGAGCTCATCAATCCGGCTAGGCAGCAAGTATCTTGAAGAACCCAAAGCTCATCTATCTGGAAGGCCAAAGAGCTCCAGGAACCCCAGTCTCCATTCCCCCTGGCTGGATGAAAAGACACACCCTGTTTGTCACTCCTGGGTTTTCTATGGGGACTTGGGCATCCAAGCTAAATTTCTCATGTTTGTGAAAAGCTCTTTCCTGKCTGAGGTATTTCTCCAAAACACTGTACATTTAAAACAAATCTTTATCAGTGAAACAAATTCTGAAAAGTCTAAGTTTAAAAATATTAAAAGTCTAGCATTAATATTTACTTTTGCAAATATACTCAAAGTATAAAATSCCAATTTTAAACATCATGCTTGACTTAGGGTGGCATGGGAGTTAAAACTATAGTCTTTTGTCTCTAATTTATAAAAATTACATAAGAAGGGGAAAGGAAGAATTTGTAGGAATAAAGCTATTACAGTAATACCCACACATCCTTTCACACCCACATTCAATGGGCATACAGTGATGAGGATTAAAGCTACCAATGTGGGATGTGCGGGTCACTCTTGCTGAATAGTGTGCTAGTGTCTTGGAATGAAGCATCCCTAGTGAACGTTGTTTGAGGAAACTTCAGTGCACTTTGATAGTTGTTCTTTATACCTTTGCTTCCTTACCCTTGTCATAGAGTTGACTTTTTATTTACACACACTTAAATGCATAAAAGGTTTGAACATGTCTAGTTGAAATAGAAACAACCAAATCCTATAACTAGTACAACTGATTTCCCTTTCTTCAAACATTTTACAGTTAAGTTTTGGAGGCACCCAAAGGATAGTTATGTCAGTCCACTAATGAGATCTCAGGTGTGCCCAGGTACAAGATTCTCTTGGGTGTATTAAAGTTTGATAAATTAGGTGACACCAGGAAGGAAAGGATGAACAAAAATAAGAATCCTTTTTAGTTTGTTCTAAGTGTCCATCACATTTTTGAGGATATCCTCTACCCCAGCCCTCATTTCTTATCAGAGGAAATAAGAAGGTTGCAAAGTATCCAAGAAAATGATGCACTGAGGAGCTACACTCTCCTCTTCACCATGCCAGACCCTAAAAGCCAAGGGTGCTTTTACTTGATGTGTTTTTAGATTCTCACTGCTTTGCTCTGTTTAATACAGGGGTCTTCTCTCATATCATTGGGTACTTTTGTCTTCTACTTTCCTAGAGGATGACTTCAGTGCAGGAAGTCTAATTAGATAAGAGAAAACTCGGAGTGCTTATAAGAGACGATCTTTAACTTTAGTACATTGAGCTGGGCTATAAGATAGACTTGATATAAAAATGTAAATATGATGCAAATTTCAAGGGCTTTATAGCATAACTTAGGGATTCTCCAATTTGAATGCATTTGAGATGAGAAACATAATAAATATGTAGATTTAGAGCCCCATCTTTAAGACTTAAGATGCAAACATAGACATTTTTAATACATACCCATTCTTGTCTACATGAACCAAGTATTTTTGACTCAGAAACTTCCATTCAAAATAAARATAAAAAAGAATYGGACAGGGTGAATGAAAATTCATCCTGAGAATCTTGGTAACTAATGCATCAGGGTCTGGAAGYCAAGAGGAAACTTGCTGTGAGTTCTGGYTGCCTTTGTTCTACCCTGTTTCCCTCCTCTACCTATCCTTSCACAGTCAAGCTTATATATTTTTCAATGTTGTCTTGGTGTAAGAGCAGATTCTATTTCTTTCTGTATCAACAAGTTCCTAGGCTCAGTGACAGATAATTAAATTCCCACCCTCCCCAGCTCYGTGAATGTTCACAGGCTCTACTCRAACTGTGTTCTAATCTCAGGTGTTAGCTCCCCAATATCCTCTCATCTTCTGCTAACCATGACTTGTGACAGGAAATCTCGCAAGTCAAATTAGCAGGCCAGGGCTGTTGGAGTAAGAAGACAAATCATGTTGACTTTTTGATTGCTTGCATTTCCTGTGACATTGTGTTGACATTCCGCTTCGCAGAGTCAAAGGGTTTCCATGCTTTGGACCTAAGAGTGYGTATGAGCTGAAATTGTCAGTGAGTATAATCRGGGATTATAGTGCAATGAAAGTATTTGGACTGCTCAGTGCAGGATCCCTGAAGCATCTGTGCTGTTTTCTTCCTGAGACTCAAGGTATACYGATTTATAACCACACTGATCAACTGTGGACAGTAATAAAACTCTCACATGCTAGTCATAAATACCAGTCTTTATTCTCTAAACAAAGCACTGCTTTGCTCATTGGAGGCTAAGACTTATCTGTGACTAAATTCTACACCTTCAAGTCTTTCCGATGACTGTGGTAAATGTGTTATTTAAAATGTTATAATCTCAATTTTATTGCATGGTACATATTGAGCCAAATACTTTGAGCATTACTTAGAGTATTGTGAKCAATATCAGCCTCATTGCTTTTTCATAATTTTCATTTTAGGCACCTTGAAATTTTGTTACACCAGAATAAATAATTTGGTGATRGTATTAATGTCAGTGATATAAGAGCACTGCAAAGGGGCTTGGACTAAGATTTAATTGAGACAGTTCCGATAAGTTTAGAATTTGCAACTTAAAATATTTTCCATGTTCACTTTATTCATTAAGTAACTTTCTGTAGTATAATCAAAACTAATGCATTGGTTTGCAAGCAAGAAGGTATTAAAAATGTCATATGTTTGTTATTTTTTGCATACATTTTTTTCTTTGATGATTGGACCAGCAGAATGGCTCAGTGTGTAAAAGGGTTTGCCTCTACAGAGCCTGATGATCAGAATTTAGGTCCCTGAGCTCACATGGTAGAATTAGAGAACAGACTCCTAAACATTTTTCTCTGACCTCCATATGTGTGCTCATACACACAACACACACATACACACAAACACACACACATATACACACACACACACAAACACAGAGTCACAAAGACACATTAGATACACACATAGTCACAAGGACACACACATGTAGTCACAAAGATACAGACAGACACACACATAGTCACAAACACACACACGGTTACACACTGAAACACATACACAAACACACACACGCTGACACACAGACACACAGACAAATATACACAGCGAACAAATACACATATATACTTAAAGTCTGCAAAATGCAGTCTTGTCAATGGTGAAGGAAAAATGGAAAGTAGTTTAGTATTAATTAGTAATCAGCTTAATTTGCTTACTTTAGGACTATGGTCATGTAGAGAGATAATCAGAGCTAACATACCATCTCAGATTCACTGAGGTCTTGTCAGTCTCATAAGAATAGCACTTTTGGGAGCACAACTGCATTTCCCAGGTGAGATCACATCCAGAACTTTTATCCTTTGCAAAAAAATAATCCAGAAGCAGACCATGAAAGAAACACATTCTATGAAGGAGTTTAGCAGCAACTCCACCAAARTCACACTCCTGTAGCATCATTAAAAAAGTGCGAACCTGATCATTAGACATTTGTTTCCCCAGAAGAGAAAGATGCCAAGACCATTTTTATGAGCACTCTAATTACAAGTTTGTCCACAGGGTTACTAAAAATTTCTTTGAATGGATAAATGGCTTTATACTAAATTTGTGTGAACTGCTAGCCACAGAGACAACAAGGGTAGGTGGCCTGGATTTTCTTTTTAGCTCTGTTTCCCAATGAAGGATTTAGTCTACTTATTTGGTGCTATACATTTATACTAAGAGGAAAGAGTTAAAATTCCCAGAGAGGAAAAAGAAATTAAAAAGTATCTAATAGTTAAATTATTAAAGAAAATGAATTTCTCTCTAAATTCTTTTTTTTTCCTTTCTAAATTCTAAATGATGAAAGACACTTTACTGAGAAAATACATATTGTCATAAAAGTCTCGTGGCACATAAAGACATCTGGCAATAACACTGGTTTGTTTTGTTATCATTTATTTATTCACTTTACATCCCCAWTGCAGCCCCCTCCCACGTCTTCTCCTGTTTACTCMTTTCCTTTCTCTCAGAGAAGGGGAAGCCCCTCTTGGGTACCACCTTCCCCTGGGATATTTAGTCCCTCCAGGACTAAGCATCTCCTCTCCCACTGAGGGCCAACTAGGCCACAGAGTCAGAGACAGCCCTCCTCCAATTGTTAGGGGACCAACAAGCTACACATCCACTGCAAGTGTCCAGCCCTTGCATGCTCTTTGGCTGGTGGTTTCTCTGTGAGCCACCATAGGCCCAGGTTAGTAGACTTTGTAGGTCTTCTTGTGGTGTTCTTGACCCGTCTATCCCCAACTCTTCTGCAAGACTCTCTGAGGTGCTTGGTTAAGGGTCTCTGCATCGGCTTCCATCAGCTGCTGGATGAACCCTCTTGGTGGTGCATACCTGTAATCCCTGCTGCTCTGGAGGCTGAGACAGCAGGATCGCTTGAGTCTAGGAGTTCTGGGCTGTAGTGTGTTGTGCTGATCAGATGTCCTCACTAAGTTTGGCCTCAGTATGGGGACCTCTCAGGAGTGGGGAGCCAGTAGGTTGCTTAAGGGAGGTGTGAACCAGCCCAGGTCAGAAATATTGGTTTATTTTAGGAAGACCTAATCAGAGATAATTTATCCCATGGTCAGAGTATTTTGCTCTGACCCCAAACACCATGTCAGAGTAAAATTGACATAAATCAATTAGCAATTGAGATTGTTATTAAAAATGTAATGTCCTTAGGTTTTTTTTTTTTTTCTTGAGCTCAGGTTAATGCTTTGGATAATTAAAACAGGGGATAAATGACCATCTAAGTAATATTAACTATAAAATGAAGAAAAATCCTATGAACATAGAGGGTGTCATTTTTATGATTTTGTAATAGAAACCAGGCAGTATAAGAATTCAAAACAGGGCCTACAGCTTAGAAATGAAACTGACCCTTCCTGCATTCAGAGTGAATTTCAATTACGCYGAGACGACTTGCTTGTCAATTGCATTTTACTTGCTTTCCAAATGCCCAATTTATTTGGAATAACCAAATTGGGATATGGATAATGCCTCTTCAAATGAATATGTGATGTCTTTCTTAGCATAAATAAAAATGGCTTAAATACATCGTGTAGGCTACTTTTCTGGATGTCTGCGTCTTATTTGTTAACAGAGTTAAGTTACAAACAGCTGTTGGATAGCTTCACACACAACATTCGAGCCTCTTTTCCTTGGCTATTTTCCTTTGTCAAACAAACATTTCAGACCAGCAAATATTAAAATAGACACCATTTGAATTCTGAAATATACACATACATACAATCCTACATACATATAATCAGCTTACCTGGGCAAAGCCTTCACGAATTGCTCAGCTCTGAGAGAAACATTGATAAAATGCAAATACGCAGTTTGAAAGACAAGAAGATAAAGTAGGATTTGAATAGCTCGCCTTGTTCTATTTTGGTTTTATCTGGGTTTTCTAGGTCCCAAATCTGATTAGCGTATTTAATCTTATGCAATGTCAGGAATGGTTTACTGTCCCTTAATCAGTCTATTATTAGCTGTCTTAATTGTTCCTAATAACTTATTTTTAAACACACCGTTGGCATGCAGTAATGCATTGTGGGTTTTTATGGTTCAGTATTTTGATGGGGTGTGTGTGAGAAACATTGGCATGAGTGTTCACTCAGTGAGAAGAAAGAGGCCTATGCCAAAATGAAAATGTAAATGATATAATTCACTGCTCATATGAGTTGGGCTAATTAATAAGAGATTGACATAACTTCATGTTGCCGATCTGGATGGAAGCAGCCTATCGAATTTAGAGCTGATGGAGATTTTGATTTGGAAGGCTAGAATTCAAGTCCCATTTCCACATTTGGCGACATAGGATTTTTCAAATTTTGAAAAGTGTGGCATCGTTTAGAATTTTTAAATAACTAAACCATTATTTCTATTTGTACTCTAATGTTAGACAAGGGAAGAAGGAAGAGACTTGGAAGAGGAGGTAGATTCTTCAGAGGCAGCGTAAAACTTTCAAACACCAACATTTTAGCAACCCTCAAATTGCTTGTCATACCAAAAAAAAAAAAAAAAAAAAAAAAAGAATCAGTAAGAAGCTGAGGTCCTAGACTGGCTATAAAATGGAGGGCCAAAACTACTGACAATTAATACAGTGGGAAGTTCCCTCCTGGTCCAAAGCTAAGAAGAGCTGAACAGTGAGCCCAGGTAACAAGTGAGGCTAACCACCTTGTGATGGTTTGTATCTGTTCTGCCCAGCCAGGGGAATGGCACTATTAGAGGGTGTGGCCCTGTTGGAGTAGCCGTGGCCTTGTTGGCGTAGGTGTGTCACTGTGGATGTGGGCTTTAAGACCCTCATCCTAGCTGCCTGGAAGCCAGTATTCTGCTAGCAACCTCTCAGCTCCTCCTGCACCAAGCCTCCCTGGATGCTGCAATGCTTTCCCCTTGCCGATAATGGCCTAAACCTCTGAGCCTGTCAGCCAGCTCCAATTAAATATAAGAGTTGCCTTGATTGTGATGTCTGTTCACAGTAGGAAAATCCTAAGACACACCTCCTATCAAATACCCATCCAGAGTTTGGGGCTGCACATCATAGCCTTTAATTGGAAGCAATGTGAAAGCTGACAGTAATGGGATGTGGCTAATTAGTTCTGTGTTGGCTGGGAGTAGAATGTCTTTTTCGTGTCTGAGATGCTTTTTGTCCTGGGCAGTACAGTGGTTATTCCCACCCCTGTAATAGCCTCTACTAAACTCTGAGGCTCACTATCTTACGTTCCCTCTACTGTGCTCACTCGACCTTCCATGCAGAATGTCCTGACTTAGACTTTATTAAAAGCTACCTTGACCTGCCCTCTGTACTTTTGTTTATTCCTTGGTAAGATGCCATTGAGGGCAGGTGTTCTTAACCTTAGATTGCCTTACCGAAGCACCGAGGTGATGATGCCCCATTTCTCAGGGAAGAGGAGTATATGATGTTGGTCATAATTACTAAAGTTCTTATCTTTATTTGAAAACAAACAAACAAACAAACCCTGAGATCCAGAATTGTCTTAAACTCAAAGCATATTACGGAGTCTCTGCCACTCAAAGGCAAGGATTACAGACTGCACCATCCGTCATCTTTAAGGAATGTTACTAATGCATAAGAATTAGCAATTTTCTATCATCATTTTAGATATTTTAAATCATGACACATGACTTTCAAAGTAAACAGTGAGTTAAAATAGGAAAGCTGAGCTATACTAAAGAATAGTACTCTTCCTTTTCCCCAAAGAGGCTTCTTTTAGAAGTCTTTTTTAAAAAGATTTTATTTTTAATGTGAACATGTGGATGTGGGGTGAATATGTGGGTACAGGTACTATGATTCCCTGGAGCTGAAGTTACAGGCAGGTAGGGTCCTTGACATGGGTGCTGGCAAATGAGTTTGGGTCCTCTAAAAGATACACACTCTCAACCACTCGGCCTCTCTTCAGTCCCTTGAAGTTTTCAGTAAGACCAAAGGATGAGATTCATTCCCTAGAAGATATCTTTGTTTCTATGATAAAGAATGGATTTAGAATAAAACTGAATGTAGTGGACAGTGATGTAGAAACTGGGTGAATGGTAGGCAATGATGGTAGTGGTGAATGAAGAACAACAGGGAGGAAGGAGGAATGGGGGAAAAGAGGAGAGGGAGGAGGGAACCAAAGAATGGAGGAGGAGGCAGAAAGTGTGGTTGTGTGGGAAAGGCAGGTATTGATATTCAAGCATTAAGGGGAAAAGGGGGACATTGCTGAGAGGTATTTATGTAATGAAGTTACAGTCCATGATGCCCAAACTTCCATGTCAGCAAGACTGCTGACAAGGGGTAGGGAAACAGGAACCTGCTGAGGAAAAAAGGTGACATAACGATGAAGCCTTTGGGAGGCTCAGTGACACCAGAGGARGTGCGTTTGATGTTGAAGACCAGTTACATAAAATAAAACAGTAGAAATGTGTAGTAACAGAGTTAGAAGGGCAAACCCTGAAAAGGATCCATACTTCAGAGATGTATTYAGGAAACTGAGACTGAAAGTGCTTTGTTCTTTGCTGAGCACTAACCTGTCTACGTTTGGAGTGGAATGCTTTGCCTCAAGCTTTGATTTATAAGCAATGTGCCTTTAAGAATGATATCCTCCCCACCCCAGAGCTCCCAGGGACTAAACCACCAACCAAAGAGTACACATAGAGAGACCCACGGCTCCAGCTGCATATGTAGCAGAGGATGGATTTGTCGGGCATCAATGGGAGAAGAGGCCCTTGGTCCTGAGAAGGCTCGATGCCCCAGTGTAGGGGAATGCCAGGGCAGTGAGGTGCGAGTGGTGGGTGGGTGGGGAACACCCTCATAGAAGAAGGGGGAGGGGCAATGGATGGAGGGTTTGTAGAGGGGAAACTGGGAAAGGGGATAACGTTTGAAATATAAATAAATAAAATATGCAATAAAAAGAATGATATCCTCTGCTTATGACATTGTACATTTGTGATAATAATATAACAAGCATTTCATAAGGCAGCTGTGAGACCCAAGCTCCAAAGCTAAGAAAGGAG
>BDUI01000537.1:170032-185745 GCA_002335545.1 Apodemus speciosus | reverse complement strand
GAATGTCCATGGTGCCCTGAAGAGATGGGTCAATCTTGAGGATGCAAGGCATCCTGGAGGGCATCTTTTGGGTGCCAGGGTGAGGGTTTTGCAGCTCACACTGCAGTGAGGGACATGCCCCAGCCTGGTTAGGATGACCGTGCAGGAAGCAGGGGCCCAGGTGTGCGGGGCACGGCTGGCTGAGAACTAGGAGAGTCACTGTTTCCATTGGAGTGGGTGACCACCCTTTCTCTGGGAGGTCTAACCAGATGTGTGGGGAGAGGGCTCCTYACAGCCATTGCCGCATGCACTCCACATGTTGGCCCTGGCTGCCCTGGTGGTCTAGGGCTAGCTGGGACTGCCAGGAGAAAGAGTGTCCCCGCTCGGATTGCATCACCTGTGCAAGCCAGGCCTCAGACTCCCCTCTTGTCTCCTCCTTTGGGACCCTCTCCCCGACCTGGGGCAGAGGCTGCTATCGGACAGACTGTATGGAATAGCTGACTGCTGCCCTGGGAGGATGGGRGGAGTCTGGTTGAGAAGGTAGAGACAAGAAGAGACAAACAAATTCTGGAAGCCTCTGTTCTCCAGCCTCCTTGTCTCCCTGCTTTTGTTCCGAGCTTTTGTATGGAGCTGGGTCTTAGCACTGAGAGACTAGTGACTTCAGTGTGCCAAACAGGGTCCCGAGATTGCCCTGGAGAGGAAAGACCCCAGAATAGCATTTCTGCCCAGCAGGTGAGCGGAGCCCAGAATGGTCCACAGAGATAAACTCTAGGGGGAGGCCAGCCCCACTCTCCTGGGCCTTGGATGGCTCTAGCTCCTCACACAGGCTGTAGCCATAGATGTGACCACAGGGCTCTAGGCTCAGCTCAGGGCTCAAGCTCCAAGCTAATTCGGGGTCCATGGGCAGGCGGGTAGCCAGACAGCCTGGTCCCGGGAAACAAGCCTTTGTCCTAATAGGCGAAGTTCTTCACCCAAAAGTTACTGTAGGTTCTGCAAGTGGTCTCAGGGGCTGCGGAGGGAGCAGGTGACAGGAGTGGGTCTCTCTGAAGGTCAGTGAGGGAGGAGGCCAGGCCGGCTGCCAGCCAGGGTGTCTGGCTGCGGGTGCCTCCTGCTTCTTGCCCTCATGCTGAGTAACAGGCAGGCTAAGTGTGGGAGCTTCTGCTTCTGTATTCTCTCCTTTCGGCGTTCTCCTCCCGATGTGGAGAGGGGTCCAGAACTCTGGTGTCTCCTCAAAGTCCTCCTTGGTCCTTCTGCTAGCCCCTCCCCCTGCCAGCTTTGGAAGAGAAATGTGTCCTTGGTGGGGACAACAAGAGGCTGTCTTTTCTGGCCCTGAGCCCTAATGCTAGTCCTTGGTGCTGTCCTGGACTCGCTGGGCCCAAAGGATTGGTGTGAGGCAGGGGCTTGAGGATCCTACCATGGGGTGTAGACAGTCACCCTACCCTATGACTTTGAGAGGCCCTTCCCTCATGACTCTCAGCTTTCCCAAAGGGTTTTGTGGTTGGAGGATGGTAAGCACACRSGCGCCCAGTTGCTCTCTGCCCTTCTAGTACTTTTGCTGGGGAATATGGAAGAGGTTAGATAGTACGGTACACACAAGGGAGGGGCGCATGTAGGTAGGGAAGAGGGGTGCCTGTCCCACCCCGTCTGATGCAGCCCAAGGGGAAGGGGAAGCCAGGTGGCATTGTAGGCAGCTGACGAATGACTCCCTCCTTAGTGCCTCCTCTCTGGAGTGTAAAGTACACACCTTGGCGTCACCCGTGTGCAGACCGCTGCCCGCCTTCTGTTATTCTTTCCAGTCCACAGGCTGAGGCTCCGGTGGCTTGGCTGGGTGGCCTGCCTGGCCCCCACCCCTCCTGGGCAGCAGCTTCCATTCTCCTCAGCTGAGTCACTGGCTGGGCAGTGGGCTCCCTCTGAGGCCCTGCCCTCGCTGTGGCTGCCCCATCGCTTTGCCCGTCGATCTTCGACCGCGGGCTAAGATACCTTAGGGCTGGTACTCCTCCCTTGGGAGCTGCGGGGTTCCTCTACACGGTGACCTCCCATCCCAGAGACAGCAGATTAGAGTCGAGAGGCTGTCTGCCTGGGAGAGAAGGCATCTGTAAGAACAATTATAGGAGATTTAGGCTTTGAGAAGCCCGGGTGAGCTCTTCAGGCCCTATGCAACCAAGTTCTACTCACGTAGACAGACACAGAAAATGTAGGAAACTGTTTCATTGGGAAGACTGAGGGAGCCTGGGAGCATTCTCCAAGGACATATTTAAAACAGAGCCCATCCTCCCTCTTGGCCTTCTTAGGAGTCTATGGGTATGCTGGGGCCGGTGTTCTGGTGTCTCCAGGACCCTCTCTCTCCGTTCTTGCTCTTCCTGGACCCATCCCTTGCAAAGTCCATACCTGTGGCTTGATCTGCCATGCTCTGTCGGGGCCTGACTGGTCCCCGTGGGCCTTTTTGTGGCATTCTTGGCTTCATTATGGGAATTCCCAGGGAAGACCCCATGAAAGAGAAAACAGCCTGGCCACTGTGTTGCCTGTGGTCAGGGCCCATGCTCCTGGGCCAGAACCTTCTTCATACTGAGCCACGCCCAGGCATCTTCCTCTGTGCCCCAGGCCTGACCCCAGTGGCCAGAAGCGTCATATCCAACAAATGAGGCTCAGGCCTCTCCCTGCCCTGGCAGGCACTGCGAGAACACTGCCTGTTCTCCGCGGTGGCTGGTGGTTTCGGGGCTGCCTGGCTTTGGGAAGTGCCCGCCTTGTTATCCCTGGGCACACACCCAGAGATGCAGACTCGGCACCTTCCCCGTGTCTCTAGAGCAGCGGAAGCAGAGGCAGGGCCACTGAGTCAGTGACTCTGATCACGGGTCCCTTGCTGGAGTGCCCGCTACCAGCCTTTGCTTGGTTTTTCATGCCTGTGCTTTCTCCACCTTTTGGAAGCAGCGAAAGAGGAAAACCTCCAAGGAGACCTGGGGAACATGCGGGTGCAAAAGGACTTTGAAATATTTAGATGGATTCTCTGTAAAAACCAATGGGGGACAGGCCAGGAGGAGGAGCAGCAAGTCAGAGGATGGTCTAGACAAGAGCCCAGGGTTGCACTCCTCCTTCCAGGGTCCCAGGAGGTGGTCTTTCTCGGGACCTTTTTCCATTTGGGGGCAAGTTTAGACACCTTGCCATAGAGTTCCTTGCTCAGCCCCCGATGTCCCGGGATCCCCTGTCTTTCTGAGTTGTCTCAGCCCTCCTGGGGCCCTCRGGTCAGAGAAGTGATTCAGTTAGCTATCGCTAGAGGGCGCAGGGATTGCAACCTAGGGGGCATCAGGGGTTTGTCCATGATCCTAGTGTCCCCTTCTCAAGATGCCCCCTTTTGTCAGCCTCTGGGAGGTAGCCTGTCCCAGGTCCCAGGGCCTTGGTGAGGTGTGACTACTGGGTGCCACGCTGTCTCCAGAGGGCCCGAGTGTCGAGCGACTGTGACGCCCGGAAGGGTTCATCTTGGGAGAAGTAGAAA
This sequence comes from Apodemus speciosus, assembly GCA_002335545.1. NCBI lineage: Eukaryota > Metazoa > Chordata > Mammalia > Rodentia > Muridae > Apodemus > Apodemus speciosus. The sequence continues at coordinate 182,276 of BDUI01000537.1, read as the reverse complement.
TAGGTGCTAAGATGCTGTGTGTCTTGGAAATGTCCCAGAGGTTCCTTGGGTAGGTCTCACCATCTTATGGATGGAGAAACTGAGGCCTTGGGTTAAGTATCATGATCATGGACACACACTGAGCTGGTGACAAATCCTTTATTGTAAGTCAGGGCCCCGGGCATCCAAGCAGGCCTTCTTTGCCATTTTCTTGCGGTATCCAGAAGGCTTGCTTGGTTTGGGCTGGTCCTGGTGACAGTGGCCTCTACCTGTYCCTCCTGCATACCCCGTCCTTGAGTCCAGATTCCCACGGGGCCATTTCCTACCTTATGTCACTCCCAGGAGCTTGCTGTTTCTCAGTCAGTGTGGTGTCGCTCTCCCCTCCTACACCAGAGCCAGCTTCTCCAGGGTTTGGTCACATGAGTGACCTTCCCACCTCCCCACTGTGTTTCCTAGTGACCCCACCCCAAAGCTCTGTTCCCTAGAGCCCACTGTTGGTCAGTAGTCTCTGACTGGACTCCTGAGGGTGAGGGCCTCCTCTTGCCTTCCTCCCAAGGCCCCTTAGCCAAAGGATGGACCTGATCCCAAGAACGCCAGGACACGGGCTCAAGCACCCAATGCAATCTTCCTCTACGACCCTCGGACTGTTGAAGTGCCTCCATCTAGAAATTCCCCAAACCCCTGAAACTGAGCAAGTGTGAGTGACCTAGAGGACCTCCTGCCACCCTTGTTCCTCCAGGCTGTTCCTTGGCAGTGAAACTGGTCTGGGCAGTATGGTCCTCTGCCCCTCACCAGCCTCCCTCCCTCCCTTCCCTCTGCCCACTGGGAATTGGGGAATGAAAGTGCTATTGTGCGAAAAGGCTGGGCCACTGAAGGGCCAGCACTGTTATTTCTGCAAACCAGCCCTCCCATTAGCCATGCAGGGCACAGGCCAGGAAAATGTTACCTTTTCCTCCATGAGCTGACTGCAGGGGAAATTCTCACATTTACAGTTTGTGTGGTGGTTGTGTTTGGGGGGCAGGTGGGAGGGCAGTGCTCTTGTGTGGTTTTGTATGGGCTGGTGGGCATCCTCCCCTCTCCCTCTTTTCCCAGCTCTGGGGGGGGGGCGGGACGCAAACCTCCTGTTCTGGACTCGTATCTGGGGATATAAGTAGACCCACAGGCTTCGAGTAAATAAACAGGCGCCCTCTCTCTTGTGGCCAGAGGGTGGCTGTGTGAAAAACATGCCCTGTTGGGGTGGATGCAGGGCACTGCCCAGCCAATCAGGAGGATGAGTGCAAGACCAGGGGATGGGAACAGGGACCCTTGATGGTCTTAGAAGATGCTCAGAATTAAAGGGTCTTCTGTCTCTGTGATCATCTGGGGGTAGAAAGCTATTGCCTAGAGGCCTAGCCATACAGTAAATGTTTGAATGACACAGCCTCTGCACTTCCTAGATTCTCCACTCAATTGTCATTACACGGGGACTGATGACAGTTTGGGTCCCTGCTTTCTGTCCAGCGGCAGGTTCTCTCTGCTCACCAGTGGAGCCGAGAGGAGCCACATGTGCTGCGACCAGACACACTCGTGTCCCATTTCTCCTGACACTTCCTCCGGAGGTCCTGGGACTAGGCAGAAAGTCCCCTCAATAGAAGTGCAGACTCCTTTGTGTGGCCTCACCCTAGCCCCTATGGGGCCCCAAGGCTGGGAGAACCTCCCACCCTCTCACAAACACAGGCGGTAAACTGAGGGCTCAGCTAGGGACCTGCCCAGGGATCTGAGCTGGAGGCACGGCCAGGAAGCATGGTAGGACGGGTGTGGACGGCTCCTCCTGGCTGCAGGTCCTTTACCACTTGCCTCTGGGCCCTTCAGGTCTTCTCCAAGATCTTCAGCCATGAGGCGCTCGAGAGCTATCTGCCCAAGATCCAGCTGGTGATCCAGGACACGCTTCGAGCCTGGAGCAGCCAGCCCGAGGCCATCAATGTGTACCAGGAGGCCCAGMGGCTGACCTTCCGAATGGCCGTGCGGGTTCTCTTAGGCTTCAGCATCCCTGAGGAGGAGCTGGGTCACCTCTTTGAGGTGTACCAGCAGTTTGTGGAGAATGTCTTCTCTCTGCCAGTGGACCTGCCCTTCAGTGGCTACCGGAGGGTGAGTCCCCTGTGCGTGGAAAGGGAGGGCTTAGGACTGCCTTTGGGAGGGAAATGCACTACTGGACAGATGCCGGGAGGGAGCACAGGGCGTTGGCGCGGGCAGATGAGAGCAGAGGWGGCAACAGGGTGGGTCCAGGGCCTTCCCTGTGGTGAGCCCTGCCTTCAAGGCAAGCTGACGGCCCCCTTTCCTCTAGGGCATCCAAGCTCGGCAGATCCTGCAGAAGAGCCTGGAGAAGGCTATCCGTGAGAAGCTGCAGTGCACCCAGGGCAAAGACTACTCGGACGCCCTGGACATTCTCATCGAGAGCAGCAAGGAACATGGCAAGGAGATGAGCATGCAGGAGCTGAAGGTCGGTGGGCAGAGCCGTGTTCCACCGTGGAGCGCCCTTTCTCCCTCACCTCACCCAGAGCAGAAGGTTGCCTGGCTGCTTTCTGAGCAGCAGTGGCAGTGGCTGCCTTGGGCCCAGCAGTGTAGTAGAAGCCACAGCAGTGCTGGACCATAAGTGACGCGGCATCCTCGCTGTGGCTCCGAGGGATGCCTGGGGCTATGCTGTTTCCTTCACAGTGGCACRTGGCCTGGGGCCGTGTGCACTGTCATATCCTGAGGGCGGCCAGGCTCTGTAAGCTCTTTTCTACACAGTCCTTCCCCATTGTTCTTAAGATGTTCYGGAACATTGGTCCTGAGGCCTGTCGGGGCCTTGGTGACGCCTCCTGTTGAACCTATCCCTAGGTTACTCCCTCGGTTCTTTCCTCGGTCCTAAGAAAACACATGCCTAGCAGCCACTCATTGGAGGCCAGCTCCAGACTCCAGGAGAGCTTTGCTCATAATATGGACTCCCTCCTCCCACAGCTTCTCCAGTGGTGTTTGATAATTTCGTCCATCCCACTGCCTCAGCACAGCTGGGCCTCAGTCCCCTGGCTCTGCAGTATGCCCTTTCTGGGACATTTTCTGCTCCTCCACTTGAGAAGGCTTGTTCATGCTAACATTCTGCCCCACCCCCACCCCCTGTGTCTACAGTCCTCCCAGGAAGCTGGGGTATCCAGGCCTTGGGAGGAGGGGGCCTCTGGGTTCCATTGCAGTCCCCTCTTCGGTCCTCCTGGGTGCTTCCAGATCCTGCCTGCCTACCTGCCCACCTAAAAGGCAGCCCTCTTCTGGAGACAGAGGAGGAAGCTGGGGCAATACCTAATACCAACACATGTGCACATGCACATACATGGGCACACATGCATATACACAAACACACATGCATACACATGCACATACATGTGCACACACACACAGAGTGCTGAGTGTCTGCACTATATCCTTTCTCTTCCGTGAGCTCACTGCATTAAGCAGGCCTGCTGGTACTTTCTGACCAGGAGTCCAGCACTGAGCAAGAAGTGACCTTAAGCTCTGGGGCCAGCAAGCTTATACTTCTGCTGGCCCCAGAGCTTAGAGTCACAGCAGTGTGCTTCCACCCAAGCTAGGGACCGGGCTGTGACCTCCATGAGCCTTTTGAAAGTAAGGTTCAAAGTATCCCCGTTGGCAGCCAGGAGGTAGGGCCCAGTGCAGACGAGCTCTGGGGAAAGCTAGCAGCAAAGGTCATCCTAAGCGGCTGCTGCCTTTCTGCTGTGCAGGATGGAACCCTGGAGCTGATCTTCGCAGCCTATGCCACTACAGCCAGTGCCAGCACATCCTTGATCATGCAACTGTTAAAACACCCTGCTGTGCTGGAGAAGCTGCGGGAGGAGCTGCGGGCCCAGGGCCTGCTGCATGGCGGTGGCTGCCCCTGTGAGGGCACCCTGCGCCTGGACACGCTCAGCGGCCTGCGCTACCTGGACTGCGTCATCAAGGAGGTCATGAGGCTCTTCACGCCCATCTCGGGCGGCTACCGCACTGTGCTGCAGACCTTCGAACTGGATGTGAGGCTGGGCTCCAGTGCTGGTGGGGGTGGGGCGGCTGGGGCCTTGGCTAGATGCTGGGGAAAGACAGCAGTTTTGGGGTCCTCGGTAAGGTGAGGGGGTAGGGAGCAGGGCCTCATTCTAGTAGCTTTCAGTCCTGTGGGAAATGATTTACCCAATACAGAGCTGAATGTAGCCAGCCTGTGTGCCACTCGCACACTGGGGGAGTGAGTGCCTTCGGTCAGGGACGGGCCTTGTGCATATGAGAATGAGGACAGGTAAGTGGACCCCTTCTGGCTCTTACCACCCTACTCTCTGCCCCATCTTCCTCCAGGGTTTCCAGATCCCCAAGGGCTGGAGTGTCATGTATAGCATCCGAGACACTCACGACACAGCGCCTGTTTTCAAGGACGTCAATGTGTTTGACCCCGACCGCTTCAGCCAGGCGCGCAGTGAGGACAAGGATGGCCGCTTCCATTACCTCCCATTTGGCGGTGGCGTGCGGACCTGCCTGGGCAAGCACTTGGCCAAGCTGTTCTTGAAGGTGCTGGCGGTGGAGCTGGCCAGCACGAGCCGCTTCGAGCTGGCCACCCGGACCTTCCCCCGCATCACTCTGGTCCCTGTCTTGCACCCAGTGGATGGCCTCAGTGTCAAGTTCTTTGGTCTGGACTCCAACCAGAATGAGATTCTGCCCGAGACAGAGGCCATGTTGAGTGCTACGGTGTAGCCTCACTCTGGTCTCAGCCCAGCCCAGCCCAGTAGTGGGGGTGGGGGACAGAGATAGAAGCCTGTGGGGTGGGGAGGAGCTGGGTGGGAGGCCAGCAGCCCCCCTATGTTGTTCTCTGGCCTCCTCCCTGGCAAAAACCTCCCCCAAAACAAAAGGGCCCCGCCCCCTCCCGACTCCCACTCTCTTGGATCTCCACCGCTCCCTAGCTTAGCTCCTGGGACAGAGCCAGGACTGTGCCCRTGACAGTGTTAGTGCCGGCTGGTTGAGCTGCAGGATATGCTTATGACCTCTCAGCGCTTCCTTCTCTTACCCCCTCGTCTTTTTGCTGGTGGTCGGGTGGCTGTGAAGGCAGGAGGGAGGAAAAGGGGGGCCCCTTGGAGCACTCTTTGATACACCCACATCCCCCTTTCTGTCACTGCTCAAATGGTGCCCAGAGCAGTGTTCTGGGGATTCTCACCTAAGGCAGGGCAGGAGCTGCCCCCAGCCTTGAGGGGCCCATACCAGCCTGACCAGTTTGGACATTGGAAATTACCTATCGCTGCTATTTGTCCTCTCTTCTGACCTTAGGCTTAATCCGAAACATCTTCCTTGGTGGCCCTGGGCAGGGACACTGGCACTCCTCCCCCATAGGACCCACTGAGCCGGGTGCCTCCTGGCTACAGCTGGGCTCCTAACTGCCCACCCTTGCCCCTGTCCCATATTTATTCACTGACCTTGGCTAGACTGAGGTCTGGAGCACCCTCCCCAACACCCACGCACCGCCGCCGCCGCCACCGCCGCCGCCGCGCTGCCGCCACCACCACCACCACACACACCTGCCAGCCTCTGTCCTAGCTGTCCTTTTCAGGGCTTGTGTGAGGCAAGAAGACAGTGTGTCTGGTCTTTGGTAGAGGGTTAGCAGCCCTCCTGGGCTCTAGGCAAAAGATGTAGTTTAAGCTCAGAGTCAGACACCCAGCATCTCTGTCAGGCGTTCTCGGCACCCCCTCCCAGGCTGTCAAAGCCCTGGGCATGTGGGTCTAGGGGCCACCACTTCCTGTTCACTCACTGCCTGTCCCAGTGCCAGCCACTCCCCTGGTGAGGATGAATAAGGATACGGGTTCTTCTGAAGGGACTTCTGTCTTCCCTTTCTTAACTCTCTGCCCCTTTGCTCTTGGAAGAGTCCCCCCCACCCCATACCCACTCCCGCCCCCATGCCACTGTCTGCTAAGCCAAGCTCAGGGTTTGGGGTAGAAAAGAAAGCAGAGAGGTGCGGTGGAAAGAGCCCTCTCTCTGAGCTGCCTCGGGCCCTGAGGGGGTCTGGAGAAGCTGCAGGGGAGGCTGTGAGCTAGAAAGCCATGGAGAAGGAGAGGAGGAAGATGAGGAAGACGAGGACAGGGCATGAGTGATTTGTCAGAAGTGGTTCAGTTGCAGAAAGGCCGGTGGGAGCATGGAAGATGACTGGGCGGAGGGCGAGGGGCTCCTGCCTCTGGCACTTGGAGGTTTGGCCATGCGGGACCTTCCTGGGAGGGGCTTGGGGCTCTGGGGTGTCTCTAGACAATTTCGTCTGTTTTCAGTTTTCTCTTTGCTTCCTATTTCCGTCCGTTGGTTGCCTTTTACTAAGGCAGTGACTCCTTTTCTCCGGAAACAGAGACACAGAATGGACCTGACCCTGAATGGCCACTGTCGTGAGGGTCAGCCACATCTCACCAGCNGGTGGCTGTGAAGGCAGGAGGGAGGAAAAGGGGGGCCCCTTGGAGCACTCTTTGATACACCCACATCCCCCTTTCTGTCACTGCTCAAATGGTGCCCAGAGCAGTGTTCTGGGGATTCTCACCTAAGGCAGGGCAGGAGCTGCCCCCAGCCTTGAGGGGCCCATACCAGCCTGACCAGTTTGGACATTGGAAATTACCTATCGCTGCTATTTGTCCTCTCTTCTGACCTTAGGCTTAATCCGAAACATCTTCCTTGGTGGCCCTGGGCAGGGACACTGGCACTCCTCCCCCATAGGACCCACTGAGCCGGGTGCCTCCTGGCTACAGCTGGGCTCCTAACTGCCCACCCTTGCCCCTGTCCCATATTTATTCACTGACCTTGGCTAGACTGAGGTCTGGAGCACCCTCCCCAACACCCACGCACCGCCGCCGCCGCCACCGCCGCCGCCGCGCTGCCGCCACCACCACCACCACACACACCTGCCAGCCTCTGTCCTAGCTGTCCTTTTCAGGGCTTGTGTGAGGCAAGAAGACAGTGTGTCTGGTCTTTGGTAGAGGGTTAGCAGCCCTCCTGGGCTCTAGGCAAAAGATGTAGTTTAAGCTCAGAGTCAGACACCCAGCATCTCTGTCAGGCGTTCTCGGCACCCCCTCCCAGGCTGTCAAAGCCCTGGGCATGTGGGTCTAGGGGCCACCACTTCCTGTTCACTCACTGCCTGTCCCAGTGCCAGCCACTCCCCTGGTGAGGATGAATAAGGATACGGGTTCTTCTGAAGGGACTTCTGTCTTCCCTTTCTTAACTCTCTGCCCCTTTGCTCTTGGAAGAGTCCCCCCCACCCCATACCCACTCCCGCCCCCATGCCACTGTCTGCTAAGCCAAGCTCAGGGTTTGGGGTAGAAAAGAAAGCAGAGAGGTGCGGTGGAAAGAGCCCTCTCTCTGAGCTGCCTCGGGCCCTGAGGGGGTCTGGAGAAGCTGCAGGGGAGGCTGTGAGCTAGAAAGCCATGGAGAAGGAGAGGAGGAAGATGAGGAAGACGAGGACAGGGCATGAGTGATTTGTCAGAAGTGGTTCAGTTGCAGAAAGGCCGGTGGGAGCATGGAAGATGACTGGGCGGAGGGCGAGGGGCTCCTGCCTCTGGCACTTGGAGGTTTGGCCATGCGGGACCTTCCTGGGAGGGGCTTGGGGCTCTGGGGTGTCTCTAGACAATTTCGTCTGTTTTCAGTTTTCTCTTTGCTTCCTATTTCCGTCCGTTGGTTGCCTTTTACTAAGGCAGTGACTCCTTTTCTCCGGAAACAGAGACACAGAATGGACCTGACCCTGAATGGCCACTGTCGTGAGGGTCAGCCACATCTCACCAGCYGCACAGAGCGCCCTATAAGCCGCGTTTCCCAATGTTTCACTGGTCTGCATTTTTCTGACAGAACCAGACCAAACTACAGCATTAGAATATCAGCAAAATTATTGTGGAGTCAAAAATAACTGTAAAGGCTCAGCCCCCTTTCCCAGTTCTGAAACAGGCCAAACTGTGTAAAGCCCCGTCAAAGTCTATGAAATAGGTGATGCCGCCCACACCCCACAAGCCAGTGCCCGGGAGGCTCGGCTTCCCGCACGCTGACCCAGCTTGCCTGCGGCCATCGTTTCAGACTGAGGATGTGGCATGTGACTCTGGCCCTGGCGAGGGACAGGGGACTGGAGGGCCCCGCCAGGCGTCAGAGGCCTTTCTTTTCAGGAGGCCAGCCCAGGAGGTGTAGTGAAGGAAAGGCTGAGGGGGTTCCCTGTGAAGGTGGGAGGAAGAAAAGATGGTCTGCCTCGAGGGGTCTCAAAGGTAACAGGTCCTGGCCTAGGCACCCGCCGTGGACGCCCGTCTCACCTCTGTAGAAGTGTCTGTTCCGTGTTCGTGTGTTTCCTCGTGGTAGCATTAATGGGTGATGTATTCTCACATTCCTAACAATTGTAACTTGACATTTAAGAAAACAAACCCCACAAAACTCCCTGCCACGGGCTTGCAGATTGAAGCACTTTCAAAGTTAGGCGCTGGCGTGTGCATTCTGGGCAACCATTTTGATCCTGCCCAGGTTTCTATTATTTTATACACAAAACTTTTTTTTTTCATAAATGTTATAATTTTGTGTCTGTCTTTATAAACTATTATAAGTACTATTTTGTTATAATTCAAAATAGATATTTAGTATAAAGTTTTTGCTGTTAAATATTTGTTATTTAGTAAAATATGAATTGTTCTTTATTGTAAACATGGTTCAAAATATTAATATGCTTTTATCACAGTTGTTTTAATATTGAGAAAGCACTTGTGTGTCTCGTTTTGGTATGAGCTGGTGCTGTGTGTGTGTTTTGACTGTTGTGTGGTTTTGATGTGTATATAATATTCCGTGTTGCATATTACAACAATGAATGTCATGCAGTTTGTGAAATACTCAATGTGGCTCTTTTATTGGCTTCCATAATAAACTGTGGGGACTCACCTTGTCTCTGTTGGCTGGCTGGTCTCTCACCCTTCAGACTCCTTAGAAGGCTCCTGGGGCTCTCTGTACTCCCATCAGCAATGCCTGGACCAACCTGTCAGGAAACTCTACGATGTGTTGTGGAGTTCTGCTCCACATTCCTACACAAGGAACAGGCTGTGACAAGGTCCAGGGCCTGATGGGGGAACAGGCAGCAGGGGGGCCACACCCCTGTCAAGCGTGACTGTGACCAGATATGCCAGGTCTTTGCAACAGACCCAATGACCCACAGTTTGAAGGCGTATTCATGAGTTTGAGCTAGGATGGCTGAAATATGCAGCCACAGGAGGTGCAGGAGTGGGCCCCCTCTTCTGAGCTCAGCCTTTTGCCCGGGCAGGTGATCCTTCAAATCTGGTTTATGGGTGTCGTGGGATCATGCGCATGCCCAGACCCCAGCATCTCTGCCAGGCATTCTTAGTGCCTCCTCCCAGGCTGTGGGTATGGGCTTGGGAAATGCACCAAACAAAACAAACCAGGTTCCCTTATTGTGGGTCTTGAGCCCAGGATACTCTACCATAGGGGCCAGTGAGCCACTAGAAACAGAGATCTGCAAGCCACGTTGGTGGCGGGAATGGCCCATAGCCACAGCCCGACTGTCCAGGGGGCCTGGGGTGGAGACTGTGGAAAGATAAGACTACAGGATGAGGACAAGCAATGCCATGAGGGTTCTAGGGACCAGGGCTGTGGGGGTTGTCGGGGGAGGCYAGAAGCCAGGAAACACAGTTGGAGTCTCACATCCTGGGGTGGCACCTGACAAAAGTCACTGTATGGTCGTTATCAGTTCTTTTTCACAATCTGGCCATGACTCTGCCCAGAGCACCCTGGCCCAGGCACACTGGGAAACAGGGCCTTGTTTGTCCAGTCTGGATCACAGAATCTGGACACCCAGGTAGCTGATAGTGGCACTAGGGCAGGATGGTCACGGACCCCGGGCATCTGTTCTTCTGTATGGTGAATGCGGTCCCCCTACCCCCGCCTCCATTCCTGGATCTGCTCACACGACCCTTCCACCTTCCTCAGCGTGGAAAACGCGCAAGGGGAACCTTTATTCCCCCCCCCCCCATAAAAGCAGAATCCTGAAGTGGCATTGACCTTCCTAAGGTCACAGGGAAATAGAGAGAAGAGTTGGGGACAGGTACCCTGTGGTGGCCAGTACTCACTGTAGCTCTCTTGGACTGGCCCAGGTTCAGCCAGCAGTCATAGCCATGAAGGAACTGGATGTCTCAGGAACCTTTCCAGGGAGGCATTGGTTTGCCTGGGTATGAATTCCATCCATCCTGGTGACAGCACATAGAACTGCAGCGCTGCCCCAGGGGTACCCTTGGCCTGACCCCCTGGCTTGGGCCGGCAGGGAGCCAGTTGGGGAGCTGACGCTCTCATTAGCTCATTCCCTGCTTCTTCCACATGGTGCTGGGCTGGGGGTGGGGTGGACAATGACTCTAGTTGCTCTCTCCCCTTCCCCCAGCCAGCCGTAGGCTGGGCTCCCCAGGCCTGAAAGGAGGACACAGACACTGGACAGACAAACGGGGCACTGATTGTCCCTGGACTGGGACACCAGTTTGGAGAGAACTTAGAGGATACACATTCAGACACCCCCCCCCCAGCACTTTTCCAAATTTGCTCTGGCCTTGGCTGGGCCTGGCTGCCCAGGACCTCAGGGCCAGCAGGGTGGGCTGAGCAAGGGTTGTGAGAGGAAGACAGAGAAAGGGAAGGAGCAGGTCGGGGAGGGAATAAAGAGAGAGAGCAGTGACAAAAGGAGGGAGAGGGGAGAGGGGAGGGGGAGAGGGGAGGAGGAGGTGACAGCAAAAGTGGGCTTCATTCCTAGCTGAGGCTCTAGGCTCTGATCATGGGACAGTGATGAGCAGCCCATCATGGACCCCAGAAGAGGCTGATCTGGCCCAGAGCTCGCCTTGCACTAGATCTGCTCTCTACTGTGGCCCTTCCTTCTGGAAAGTTCTTGCTCTAGGACTCTGGCTTGGTGAGATGAGGTAAGTAAGGCATGTGGTAACTGGTGGTCCTGGGGAGTACACTGGCCTGGGGATCTCACTAGGAGCCAATAACTCAGAAGCCCTCAGGCTCCCTACCTCGACTTGTGCAAGGACCCTATTGGCTCACTTTGAGTCACATACCAACCTCTGGCCAGGTATCTGACTTCTTCCAATTGGTCCCCCAGAGTAGGGTCAGTTGGCAGTTCATGACAGACAGCCTGAAGCAGACTTCCCCAGCCTCAGGTCAGTAGCACGAGTCAAGTTCTTAGAGCTGGACAGCAGAGGCCTGGTCCTAAAGGTCACCCCCTGACTTACTACATAGCGCTCCACCACCGGGGCAGTTGCTTCCTTTGGGCTAACAGAGGTGTCTCTCCTGTGCCTGTCTCTGGCCTTGAGATCTCTGGTTATGCGGAGGCCRCTCAAGAGCATCCTTCCTGCTTGCCTGTCTTCTCTTCTCCTTCCCTCCCACCTTCCTTCTTCCCTTCTCTCCTTCCCCCAGGGGAAAAAACTCAACCTAAATTAACAGGTTTGGGCCCTTACTTCCTTTTCTATGGCTRAGAACATATCCTCACATGGATTCTGGCTCAGAGCCCTCACACCCCAGGGGAGGGGGTGCACGAGCGTGCACTCTGGTGGCCAGGTAGGATTCTGTCTGAAACTGTATAGCAGTGCTGTGAACAGCTCACACTGGTGTGGGGAGAGCACACAGGGTGGAGGAACCCAAGGAGAAGGCTGAACCGTAGAGACCAGATGTGAAATAGGAGACACACACACACACACACACACACACACACACACACACAGACAGAGACATGTGCATTTGCACATATATGGACAGATATGATGGTATTTTTGGTGGTGCTGGGGAATTAAAGCTTTAATATGCACACACATACAAGTGATTTCAAATTTATTTAATTTGTATTTTTCAAGTGTACATGTGGGAGTCAGAGGACCATTTGCAGTCACTTCTACCATGTGGGTTCCACGGTGGGGGGGTACTCAGGTCAGGAGGCTTGGTGGCAAATCTCTTTACCCACTGAGCCATTATGTGAAATGAAGTATATTGCTAAGGACTTTACCATGGTGTAAAGATCAAGTCCACAGTTCACACACAAGTGCTCCCATGGCGACAACACCTCTTCTGGATTCCAACAACGCATGTGGCTGTTGTCTTTATGTTTACTTTTAAATTACAACAGGGTCCATGCTTGAAGGCACTGGAACAAGCACCATACCCCAGGCCCACATTTATCTTTGTACATGTTGGTTGCATCACAAGCACACACACACACACACACACACACACACACACACACACACACACA
>BDUI01000537.1:107516-125474 GCA_002335545.1 Apodemus speciosus | reverse complement strand
AAAGGGGGCCATGAACTGAGATAGCTCAGCGATTGGGTTAAGTGCTGTCCATGAAACCCAGGACTCAGGTTAGGATGGAAGAAGAGAATAGACTCCACAAATTATGCTCTGAGCTGCACATTCATGCTGCGGCCTGCCCCCTTTCCAGACACAATAATAAACABAGTTCTGGTGTCCTTCCCAGGGTTCAGGGAGCTGGAGGGTCCTCACACACCGTCCAGCTTCTTAAGGRGCTGCCCCCTGGGACCAGCCCTGTCTCCCAGTCCTTGGCCTCTGTGTTAACACTTGCTATTGGTGGACAGTCCTCACTACTCTGACCTTGGCCTTTCAAGGTGTCCACAAGGATGGCTTCCCTCCTACCATTTCCTGTGTCCAAACATGGCCCTTCCCCAGAAATACATTTACAGGACAGAAGGTGTTAGGGTGTGAACAACCTCCCAGATGTTTGCTGGAATTCTGAGGGCAGACGACTTGCCAGAAGGTGTCCAGAGAGGAGGCCATTGTAAGGTAGGACAGCYTCTCCGGTCTTGGCTTCTGCCCTTGCAGCCTGAGATGGATCTGGGTCCTGCACCTCCATGGGTGACCTGGCTGGAGGTTGCAAGAAAGTAGCTCATCGTCTTGGCTACTCCAGTCTCCTTGCCTGAGAGAGAGAGCTGTGGGTGGTCAAAATAGATCAAGCAGCTCCGGAACTGCTGGCCTCTGCTCTCTCATTTGACACCCTCCAGCAAGGGGAGACATCTCTCCTGTGGGCGGTAGCAGAGCCTAGAGTGCCCAGGTAGGCTCCTTTATTCAAATCCTACTTCTGTATGTACCAGCAGAGCAACCGCGGGCATGCTTTTTAAATATATAAATGTCCAACTTTGCTTGCAGTGTGGGGTTTCTGATTCTTCTGAYGGTGGACGCTGCCAACGAGTTTAAATGAATTGATCCATGACTGGGCACACTAGAAATCTCCACAATGGCCCAGTGTAGCATTTGAGGCGTGCTCCTTCTGGCTGGAAGCCCCTGGCTCCTGTCTCTGCAGGATACCCTCCATCCTGRKTCTGTGTGGGGAGCGGGCAGACAGGAGACGGCACATCCCTGGACTCGCCCCAGACATCGAGGGCGGAATGTGCGTGTGTTGGAGCGCAGTTGATCCGTGAAGCAGACCCTGGAATGCTCCGGCTCATCTGCTCAATCCCAGATGGAAATATATGAACAGACTTTATAAACAAAAGCAGCGTTTTAAAAAGAGWACAAACCAGTGAGCTGGCCTGAACTGAAAACGGAGCTCTGGGTTTTCTGATGATTTTCTTTCAATCTAAACAGAGTCCTTCYCTCTCCACTCCAGAGCCCTGACTCTCCTCCAGGCCTGGATGCCGGTGGYCGCCTGCGCCACCCTCTCCYGCAGCCCTGCCACGTGCCGGCAATCTCCAGCTGCATAGAATTCTTCCAGCTGCTAGAAACTTCTCTTGAGATGCTAACGGACTTACTGTGAGCTGTGAAGGAAGATATGCCTCTGGYCTTTGAGAGAGAGTCAGAGTTTAATAGGCACATTTCCCCATAGATCCAGACATGTGACCTTGTGCGTAGGAGTTGAGGCACACTACAGCAAGACCCCTGAGAACTAATTGACAGGGTACACGCACGGCTTCGATGCGAGGCCCCACATCTCTTTGCTACTTCACCTGCCCCTCCCCCAGAGTCTTGGGCAGAGGTCACCTTGGAGAGGCAAGCAGAAGAATATCACCTTCAGGCCCCACTCACACTCTGGAAGTCCTCATTTCTAGTCTCTGTTCTTCTGTCTCCCACTCTGGTCAGGACAGCCTGACAAAAGGGGCTCCCTTAGTGTCACCCCTCCCCCCCAGCATATCCCTGCCCTCCTTTTCTTCTTCACTGGCCTAATTTAGCTGAGGTGGCCCCTTCCAAGCAGCAATCCTCTTGACCTACAAATGTTATTGGTTGCTCCAGAGTGGTGCACGCAGTGGGAAGGCGAAGTCGGCAGGCCCCGTGTCTGTCTCTGTGGGGTTTGGGATGGCACGAGTGTCCTTAACCCCCTCTGTGCCTCTCAGGCTGTWGCTGTACTCCCCACTCTAGGCTGAGCAGCTCCCAGCCTGTCTCTGCACCTCTCTCCTCTGCCGAGGGTGCAAATCRACTCTCTGACTCTCGCAGCAGGCAGCCCTTCGCGGTCCTCCCAGTGTTAGCCCCGCTTCTTGCTTTGTACATCCTACCAGCTTCCCGTGTTAGCTGCTTTCTTACCACTGTGATCAAAGACCTGAGAAAAGCAACCTGAGGAAGGAAGGCTTTATTTTAGCTCACGACTGGAGAACACAGCTCRGGATGAAGTTACGGCAGTATGAGCTGAGGTGGCTTGTCACCTTGTGTCTATAATCAAGAAGCAGAGAGCCGAGAGCTTGTGTTCCTCGCTGGCTCCTTTTTAGTCTGTCTAGGACTCTCCCACCTCTCCCAACCCCCCAAATCCATGGAATGGTTCTGCTACGTTTAGAATGGGTAGCTGATCTGATCTAGAAAATCCCTCAGAGACTCCCGGAGGAGACTCTTTGGTGATGTTCTGTTTTGTGCAATCGACAATCCTAACGCTCACAGCTTGGAAGCCCATCGAGCCTTCTGGTTGACGCGCACTGTCCCTAGCAGCTGTGATGGTGTGCCTAGTGCTCCGCCTCTGAGTCTGGCTGTTTGAGAGCTCAGCCATGTCTCTAAGGTGGCCTTTCTCTACCTTCCACTCACAAAGGCAGGGCTCCTCTAGGCCGAGGGCCTCAAACTCTCTGGGAATGGAGTGAGCACTGGTGTGACTGCTTGGCCTGTAGATTGAGGAACTTGCTGACTTCAGGAGCCTTGAGATACATGAAGGCAACAGACTGGTGGGTGCTGTCCTTCCTGCCCTGCAGAGGGGTCCTGCAAAGCTTAGCGCTCACAAAAAGAAGCGGTGTCCTCACCCAGACCATTCCCCACCATGGGATGGTCGCTCGTAGGTGTGGGTGCCGAACCCCACAGCAATGATGCAAGCAAAGCACCCCCCCCCGATCCTGTGCTTTTTTTTTCTTCCTTAAATGAAGTATGGGTTGGAATTCCTTTCGCAGAGAGCATCACCCTGAAGCAAAAGCACACAGCCGCCTTCCTCCTGGGGTCTCATGTGAGAATCAGTTTTCTTCTGGAAAGTGGCATTCACGTGGCTTCTGAGTGAAGGACCAGCTGCTTAGCAATTTCTAAGGCATGGTTGATTTGTCCTCCAAACCAACCATAATTTCCCATGACGCTGTACCTTTGCATATCCACGCTATACTCCGCGGACATGCTGAGGGGAAGCTGTCAGTCAGAGGCAGGTCGAAAATGGATGTGGGAGGAGGGTGCCTGGTTGTGCCTCTGCTCTTGRTGTTCTGCCCTTCAACACCCAGAAGGCCAGGCCCTGTAGGCTACCAGGCCACAGGCTTCTGCCCTGAGGCCCATCTGGCTGTGACCCTGATGTCATCACTCCTTGGGGCCATAACCAGTGTGATTACTGTGGTAATCACTAGCAGCCTGGTGAGTGGCAGAACCACACATGACTCAGCCCTCCATGCTTCTGTTGTGGGTTCTAATTTTAGGCCATTGTTCCATTCCRTTCTGCTCTTCCCAGAATCCCAAGGGGTGTGGAGGCCAGCTGGCCAAGATGGAGACCAAGAAAGGCTGGGGAGGGGCAGAAGAGAGAGGCAGGATCCAGCTGCTTGCTTTAAGGTGGGGGTGGGGGCATGGGTAAACCTTGGAGGTTCTGTGAAAGATGACCAAGTATAACCAGGACTGTTCTTCTGGCCTCCAAGAACAACCTGAGTTGCTCTGACCCTTGAAGTCCCTCTGATGATTCAGGTCTGTCACCTGAGATCTAGGGAGGATGATCTGAAAGCCCCACAGATCTGAGTCACTTGGGCTTACAGGGGAGTGAAGAGCAGTCTCAGAGAGGCAAGAAGACCCTTGATACCTAGAGTGCATTGTTCTCCTTCTGCCTGTGGGCCCTACGCTGAGTGGCTGTGGTGAGGGATGAAGAACTGCTCYCAAGTCCTGGGCTCACCCACATTTTCTTCCACGTGGTCTGTAGCTGTCCAGTTCCACGCATAGTCCAAGCATGAGAGTGGCCTCAGAAGAGGGTTACTGAGCCAGAAGTCCACTCAGCATTCTTCCTTCCCAGATTCTCTTAGTAATCCTTGTTRGTTACAAATGACAGGAGAAGGCTGGGTCTGGAATCCTGCTGCCTGGTCTTAGCACTCACAGGACTCTGCAAGGTCCTTCAAAGCCTACCTTTCTCTAGTGGAGAACATGGTATATAAGTTGTAGTTCTTTTTACACACACACACACACACACACACACACACACACAGAGAGAGAGAGAGAGAGAGAGAGAGAGAGAGAGAGAGAGAGAGAGAGGTGCCCTTGCCTTGTGAATAAGTTACCCAGCCATGGCCCTGCCTGAAACCAGCTTTGGACTTCCACAGGACCCACCAATCTTCTCTTGGTTTTCCCTCCCCTTGTTTCATCCCTGAGTTGGTTAGGGAAGAACAGAGTAGGAATCCAAGTCTCAGCCCATCAACTCCACCTTTAGATGCTTGAATCACCCCATCGAGTTTCTGGTTTTCTTCAAGCCTTGGGTTTTCTGGAAGCCTGAACTTCCTTTCCTATTTTGTCTACAGAGGGCAGAAGAGCTCTGAAGAGCCCTTGATTGCCACTGTTGGCCCTGGGTGGGTTTTCCTATGTGTGTCTCCTTGCATGACTCAAGCAGAGAGGTATAGAGAGCTGGGCACCCYAAAACTACTCAAAGGCTCTTGGGGACTCATGTCCTTTTYACCTCTTCCTGGTCCTCTTCTGTGATGGTTAACAGCCATCAACTTAATGAGATACACTCTCTGGGCACACCTGAGGAGAAATACCTTGATTAGACTGAGGCAGGAAGATCTGACCACCATGGGTGGCACCATCCCCTGGGCTAGAACTGGATTGTATAAAAGGGGAAAGTGAGCTGAGCCTAAGTGGCTGCTCTTCTTCCTCACTGTACACAATGTGACCGGGTGCTTTTAACTCCTGATGGCTTGACTTCCCCCACAATGAGACACTGTATTTAAGACAACAAACAATTACAAATCCTTCCCTCTCTAAGTTGCTTGTGTTAAAGCATTTTATGTCAGCAACAGAAAAGTATCTGTGCCAGACAGTTCTATGTCARTTTTACACAAGTTAAAGTCATCTGAGACGAAGAAACCTCAGTTAAAAAAAAAAATGCCTGTATAAGACCTAGTTGTAGGCAGATCTGTAAGGCATTTCCTCAATGAGTGACCAATGGTGGAGGGACCAGTCCTTCGTGGGCAGTGCCATCCCTGGGCTGGTGCTCCTGAGTTCTGTAAAAAGACAGACYGAGCAAGCCATGGAGAGCAGGCCAGTAAGCAGCACCCCTCCATGGCCTCTGCCTCCGCTCCTGCCTCCAGGTTCCTGCCCCACTTGAGTTTCCTGACTTACTTTAAGTGTAAGCCAAATAAACTCTTTCCTCCCGAGCTTGCCTTGGTCATGGTATTTCATCTCAGCAATAGAAGCCCTAAGACAGTAACTAACACATCTTTCTTGAGCCCCCTTTTTCTTCGACTCCTCTTTTAGGGACTCTGCTAAACAGCTAAGCCTTCTTCATCTTTTTTTTTTTTTTTTTTTTTTTTTTTTTTGTCAACACTAGGTCTCCTTTTCTCCAGTTCAGCTCCTTATATTCCTTACCATACATCATCTTTTCCCACACAATTCAGAAACATTATGTCTCTCACGACAATTCTGTCCCTGATATATCCACACAAATGCTCTGGCCCAGGAAGACTTTTTGTGTGTCTGTACCTGGCCCAAGTGATCAGGTACAGCTTTTTATTAATGAATGAAAAAATGATCCCCCAACTTCAGAGACTTAAAAATATCACTGTTTTATTATGCCCCACACTTCATGGGTCAGTACTTGATAAGACTCAGCTTGGCAATTCCCCTTGTGGTACCCACTGAAGCTACTCAGTAAACACATCTGGTGAAGGCTGTTTGGGGAGGGTTTGGAGTAGCTAAACTCACACAACAGGTGTTCCTGGCTAACTTCCTCAGAGCAAACATTCCTTGGGGGCAGGCCTGGTTCAGCTCTGTCAACCAGAGTACTTCCAGGAGGCTGTCTCCAGTRGGAGTCTCCAGTGGGAATGTCAGGGCAGGAGTCTGGTCCACAGACTGAGGGGACCCATCCCACATTCAAGAGGGGAGGATTAGATCCCATGTTTATGGGAAGACTATTAAAACCTTTCAGTGGCTTTTCATAACTTTACTCTGATTCACAATGTGATCTAAAGGCATCATGTTCTGTACTTGAACTACTGGCATCTAGGTCCTTATCAGTGCTGACTTTCCCAGCAAGACTGAATTCTCCCAGAGAAGAATGAGAGAAAGGTGTGGTCATGTACTATAGTCTGAAAACTACAGGAGAGGCCCTAGGAACTGAAGTTGGTCAAGTGTCAGGCTGTTGACACGGTGCCATGAACTGTCCCCTAGGCTTCAGGTACAGTCACACTGAAATACCAGCTCAGGAGCTGTGTTCAGGAGTTAGCTTTAGCTGTCAACTTGACACAGCTGGGAGTCACCTGAGAAGGGAGGCTCAGTAGAAGGGTTGCCCTGACCGGAGTGGCCTGTGGGTATGTCTGTTTGTCTTATTAATTGAAGTAGCAGGCCTCAGCCCACTGTGGTGACACCAATCCTTGGACAAATAGTTTTGGACTGGACAAGAAAGCAATCTAAGTGTTAATCTGTWCTCCACCTCACAAGCATCCCCACCCCCCATGGGTGTGCATCCTTGGCTGTGGGTGAGCTCTTCGGTTAGAGGCAAACAGGCCTTCCTTTGAGCTCCTGCCTTAACTTCCTTCAATGATGGACTGTGACCCAGAAGCTAAAACTGACCCTTTCCTTTGCCACGTTGCTTTGGCTATGATGTTTGTCCCAGAATCAGAATGAAGCTAGAATGGGGAACTTCCTCCAGYTCAGGGAATGAAAGGCCCCTGGATACTGAGGGGTGATGTTCTGAGGTGCAGAGCTGGTGTGTCAGAGAGAATATCTTCTTCCTGGAATGGACTTCAAACCTTAGCTTAGAAGCTTTAGKCTTKCTCATGGCTGACATATTAATTGGATTAGTCAGAGTTCTTTAGAGTCACAGAACTTATGGAATGTCTCTATATAGTAAGGGATATCAATGGAATGACTTACAGTTTGCAGCCCAACTAACCCAACAATGAGCAGCTGTGAATGGGAAGTTCAAAGGTCTAGTGGTTGCTCAGTCCCATGAGGCTGTGTGTTTCAGCTGCTCTTCCGAAATGTGCTGACAAGTAAGTTCAAGCAGGCAAAGAAGAAGAAAATCTTCCYTTTTCCATTGTCTTTGTGTAAGCCTCCAGCAGAAGGTTAAAGATGTTCCAGATTAAAGATGTCCACCACACCTGGACCTAAGCTGTTCTTGGAACTTGCTCTGTCCCAGGCTGGCCTTGAACTCAGAGATCTGCTTGTCTCAGTCTCCTGGGATTACAGGTATGCACCACCTTGCCTGGGCCTAGGCTTTCCATGGTCACTATGCCTCATGATCTGGATCGAAAGCCTGTGTTTACCATCCTCAAGATCTGGATCACAGGAGTGCTTTCCATTTCCAGATTAATTCATTCCAGAGATACTCAAGTTGACAGCTGGGAGTAGCCTTCACAATAATTAACATCAATAATCAGCAGTCTTCCAACATAATACCATTGATAATAAGAAATATTCAGGCATATTATAATTAACACTGATAACCAATCAGCCCTGTTTCATTCTTTTCAGCAGCCTTCAGCATAGCTGGCAATCCTTTGCTGTCTGGCCCTTTTGACGTGTGAAATGTTGAAAGTTTGTTCAGAAATGAGGCTGTGTGGGTGAAGCTTGTTGATGGTGGGTGACAGTTGAACGTCCACGTGGCTGGGCTGACTCCTCAGATGCCAGCCACTGTGAACCTAAGCCCATTTCTTTGGGTTAATAAAGGAGGGACCCATAATCTCCTGTCTTAGCATAAATGCTGCAGTAAGAATGTGGAGCTGGGGTGGGAGGGACACGCTTCATTTTACTGAATTCCCCTCTCTACAGTGTGGAGCTGTCTCTCATGGTTAGGGCGTCTCAGCTTCCTCTTATCTCGAGGGGGAAGCTGTAGGCGTCTACCAGGGTGAAAAGGGATACCAGGGGCTAATTATCTTTCCTGCTTCCAACCAAAGTTGTCTCAGGAACCCCAGCCCACAGAGCTGTGCCTTCCCATCTCAACCCAATCTAGAACCCACAAACATGCCCAGAGGTTCGGCTCCTGTGTACTTCTTGATCCTGTCAACTTGAAAGTCAAGATCAACTGTCAATAGGAGGAACTGGGTTTTGCCTCACTGCCAAGTTCAATTGGTGGTTGGGTAAAATAACAAGCTTCCTAAAAAGATTTCCAAATCATGTCCTGGGGCTGGAGATGGCTCAGTGGTTCTGAGCACTTGCCACTTTGCAGAAAATCTGCCCTTGATTCCCAGAACCTCCTCAGTGGCTTACAACTACCTGTAGCTGCAGTTCCAGGGAATCTCCACTGGCGTCACGCACATGATCGATCTCTCTGACCTTTGGATGTTCAGGGAGGCAGGCCAACACCAGCTCTGCCAGCTTGTGAACTGGCCTCCAAGCACTCTCCGGCATGGCGGTCTCTTCAGCTGAAAGGGTGTGGAGGATGGAGAGGCTTGGATCATGCTGGGCAGTGATATAAGTCCCTGAAGTCTGGATTCTGTCTTGAGACTGGCCATGTGGCCTTACCTTGGGGTAAGAAGGCAGGGAAAGTGTGACATCAGGCTGACAGCAGTGTCCCAGTGCAGGCACTGTAAAGGGAAGGGGGGAGGCACATCAGCAAACAGACAATCCACACTTGCTGCACCAACGGCCCAGATGCTATGGGACCTAAGTGAACATTATCTTCCTACGTGGAATGCAGCCTTCTGGAAGGCAGGCTGATCCAAAACTAATCATGTTTATTTTCTCTCTCTCTCTCTCTCTCTCTCTCTCTCTCTCTCTCTCTGTGTGTGTGTGTGTGTGTGTGTGTCTGTGTGTCTGTGTGTGACAGAGAGTGTGTGTATATTCATACATATATTCAAATTTGAATATATGTCTGTGTAGAGTCAGGCACTTACTTCAGAGTCAGTTTTCTTCTTCCAGCATGTGGGCTCTGTGGACCACACTCACACACAAACAATGGCTGCCAAGCCCTGTCATCAATCTTAGTCTAGGGCTGAAATATAAAACCTGGCGTACAGGCAAGACGAAGCTGCCGATGTTTGAGTCAGTTCACTAGAGCCAGTTCAGACGAAGAGGTATTGCACGTTCATATTTGCAGTGAGGTGAGGAAAGTTCCCCCGAAGTTAGAGTCTGGCAGAAATGGGATTTCCCTTTGGAGCTTGGACTTCTCTGCAGGCAGGACACACACCAAGTTTTTGTTGTTGTTGTTGTTGTTGTTGTTGTTGTTGTTGTTGTCTTCTTCGTTTTACCACGGGTGCTGTGGATTTGAACTCAGGACCTCATGATTTTGAAGTGTTTTTATCCATCTTCCCAGCTCCCAGAAATTAAACTCTTTAGAGAACTAACAAAACCAAAATAGAATGATGATGATGATGATGACGACGACGGCGACGACGACGATGACGATGATGATGACGATGATGATGATGACGATGATGATGACGACGACGACGACAACGACGATGATGATGATGATGATGATTTGAAGTTATAACTTAGACCCAAACCTTTGGTTACGCCAATGAAAACCTTCAGATCAGACTATGGCAGAAAGAGAGAGTGCAGCATCAGGGAACAGATACAGTGGACTGGAGCCTGGGGAGTCTAACCAAAGCCCTGGTCTATTTTTCATGCCTCTACCGAGCTGGCAGCCTCCGCACATAAGCTCTGTGAAGCAGGAGGAGTCGCACAGGGACCTGAGGGCCTTGCCCCTGGCCACTCCAGCAGGGTCAGCCAGCAGATGCTCGGCAGTTTGTACCTGGCACTGCCCTGACCTTTGGTGTAGATGCAGGGCTAGTCCTTCCCCATTGTCTTCTGGACCCCACATCAGTGTCCCCAGAGGCCACTCAGTGAAATTCAGTTTTCTCAGTATAGCTGAGCGGTCAGAGTACAAAGCCATCATAATAATTCAATAACGGGGAATAAAAGCAGAATGCATCCAGTAGTTAACTCGTAAATTTACAGAGACCAGCGAAATAAACTTAATGAAAGCAAATGGGAAGAACTAATACAGACCAAAGCAAACTTAATAAATTAGGAAATGAAGACTCAATAAACGTATTAAGCAAAGTTGAGGATTTATTTGTATAAAGTAAGAAATCCTGTGGCTGCTTATAAAACAAAAGGGCTCTCACAGATTACTGAAAATAAGAAACAGCACGAAATCCTAGAAAGAGTGACTTCCAAAATGAAGGCAGCAATAAATAATTAGAAATTGAAATAAATAGATACTAGTTCCAAGCAAGAGTGCAACAAACTTAATAATTGCGTAGATATTTCAAAATATGCTCACTCAAAATCAAAAGTCATTCTGAAGTTTAAACTACTATCCTGGTGAGGAAACTATACCATGCTCATGAATGCCTTAAATGTCCCTCAAAGGATCTACAGATTTAAATAACCGAAATCAGGGCTGGAGAGAGAGAGCTGGAAGGTTAAGAGCAGGCTCCGTCATTGCAGAGGACTGAGTCCAGTTCCCAGAACTCATCTGAGACTCTAAACCCAGGATGTCCAAACACCTTTCCTGTCCCAAGAGCACTGCGCTCCTGTGCTCACACCCACAGACACACACACACACACACACACACACACACACACACACACACACACNACACACACACACACACACACACACACACACACACACACACACACACACACGCATATAATTACAAATTCAAAAAATAAGCCAGTCATGGTGACACACACCTTTAATCCCAGTGCTTGGGAGGCAGAGCAGGTGGGTCTCTGAGTTTGAGGCCAGCCAGGTCTACAGAGCCAGTCCAAGGACATCCAGGGATGGACAGAGAATTCTGTCTTGAAACCTCCTCCAACAAAATGACACTTTTTGGTCTTAGAATAATTTAACTCAAAATCTCAGCTGGGTGTGTCGGGGTGGGGGGCAAGAGGAAACGATGGTAAAACTGACAAATGCATTCTAAATTTTATTTTTGGGAAAAAAACCAAACACCAACAATATTCAAAGCAATATTTTTTAAAACAAGGTTAAGTGAGAGGACTGGGTGATTTGGATTCATGGCTGAAAAATGGTAAGAACTGAGCCTATGTCAGATGGGGTGGCAGCAGTATTTATCCACAGGATGGGGTGGCAGCAGTATTTATCCACAGGACGAGAACCGCCACCACTTCCCACAGATGCGCGAAGCATGTGATGCTCTTCCCAACACTTCGAGCTTTCTACTTTAAGCAAAGACAGAAAGCCTTGGTTCCTAACTCAGACCGTAAAGAATTAGCATGGAGCCAATCAGACTCCTATGTCAGCGACAATATTCTAAAACTTTAAAAGGAGAACATCAGAGCTTTGAGACATTGCGTTAGGGAGGTTTCTTAGGTCACAGACACAAAAGCGCAAAAAGGAAAAGGTTGGAATCATACAAAATGAAACATCTTGCTCTTTGGAAAACATTCTAAGGAACTCAAAAGACGAGCTATAGCAGATGTCCCGCTGGGCCACATAAGGGATTCTTTTCCTAATAAGGCAAAGGCTGCGCAAAAATGGGTACATTGTTTGAGTAAACACTTAGCCTAAGATGCATTATTGATGAAGAGGGGTGTGTCCAGTTGCTCAAATAATCGGACATCAGGAATATGCAAATTAAAGCCACAACGAGATATTACTATACTCATGCCAGAACAGCTAAGATTAAAAGGAAGGGTAGCCAGGGGAGCGAGAACATGGACCGCCTGCGGCCCCACTCTGGGCATGGAAATGTACCAGACTATGGCAGAGTCATTTGGAAAAAGTCAGTTTCCCGTAAAATTGAATTGTATCCTTCCCATTCCCCCTTCGAGTGACAAATCGCTCAGACAAACATGTAGCACGTCCACATACAACATTGGTACTGAGGTTTATAGCAGTTTCGTTTGTAAACCTGAAGTCATTTGCCATCATATGTTACTATGACAGCAAACTTGGTAACTTAAATCAACATAAATTTATTCTCTCAGTTCTGGAAATCRGGAGTCCATCCCCCCTTTTCTGTGACTGAAATGCAGGTGTTGGTGTCAGTGAGTCTGTGGAAGCCCTGGGGGGAGAGTCTGTAACTTCTCTTCCAGCCTCCAGTGCTGCCACTGTCCCTTGGAGTGTGGCTGTATCACTTCATCTCCTTCAGACTCTGCTCTGTTCTGTCTTCAGCTCCCCCCTTTCTCTGATGATGTGCCAAATCCCTCTCTGCCTTCCTCTTTGAAGGATGCATGAGATTGCATGCAGGGCCCACCTGATAGTCCAGGGCAAACCCCACCCCACGTACCTAAGAGCTGCAGTTTCATCCTCTCTGTGGAGTTTTCCCTGTAGTAACGTTTACAGAGCCTGGGGAGTGTGAGTAACTTTAGGGAAGTCACTTTGGTTTTGAAATGCTCCTCTGGAAGAGCAACAAGTGCTCTTAACCACTGAGCCATCTCTCTAGCTCCAAGAATAAGTTAATTTACTAAGTGAATTGATTTAACACATTAAAAAACTTAAACTTAAAATAGCATAAAAAGGAAAACTAAAAATAAATAAAAATTAATTAATTTGTTAATTAATCAATAAAAGGCGCTTGTAAGTGGGCCATCAACACATATCACTTCCATAGGGCCCAGTCCAGAAAATTGAGATAAGTTTAGGAAATTGAGAGAAACAACAAAGAGCTAGGACTAGAGATCAGAAGTAGATAGTCACCTGGCGTGTGTGAGATCTTGGGTTCAACTCCCAACTCCACACTGGAAAAATAAGGAAAATGAGGGAGGAGGAAAGAAGGGAGGAAGAAAGAAAAGAAAGAAAGAGGGAGGGAAAGGGGCAAAAATGGAGAAGGGGGAGGAAGAAAGAAAGGAAGGAAGGAAGAAAGAAAGAAAGAAAGAAAAAGAAAAAGAGAAAAGAGAAAAGAGAAAAGAGAAAAGAGAAAAGAGAAAAGAGAAAAAGAGGAAGAAGGCTGAATACATCATGTACACTGGCATATCTAGTTACTTAGGAGGCTGAGACAGGAGGATTACTTGAGCCCAAGAATTTGAAACCAGCTGGGGAATAAAGTAGATCCTATTTTAAGAAGAAAAGGCCATCTAGAGACTATACCACCTGGGGATTCTTCTCATATACAGTCACTAAACCCTGACACTATCGTGGATGCCAAGAATGGCTTGCTGAAAGGAGCCTGGTATGGTGGTCTCCTGAGAGGCCCTGCCAGAGCCTTACAAATAACGAGGCAAATGCTCACAGGCAACCACTGGACTTAGCGCGGGGTCCCCAATGGAGGAGTTAGAGAAAGGACTATAGGAGCTGAAGGGATTTGCAACTTCATAGGAAGAACAACAATATCAACCAACCAGAGTCCCCAGAGCTCCCAGGAACTAAGCTATCAACCAAGGGGTACACATGCCTCCAGCTTCATATGTAGCAGAGGATGGCCTTGTCAGGTATCAATGGGAGAAGTCCTTGGTCCTATGAAGAAGGCTCGATAGATGCCCCAGTGTAGGGGAATTGAGGACTGGGAGGTGGGAGTGGGTGGATGGGTGGGGGAACACCATCGTTGAAGTAGGGGGAGGGAGGATGGGATAGGGGCTATCTGGGAGGGGAGAACTGGGAAAGGTGATAACATTTGAAATGTAAATAAAGAATATATCCAATTTAAAGAAAAAAAGAACAAATCAAATCAGAAGAATGCATGTCAATGAGTGGTAGCCAGACACGAACGACTCGCTGTGTGTGATGGGTTCACAGTGCGATGCTTATGGGAAGATGGAACCTCGCTTGAGGGATTATCTCTGTAAGTTTGGCCCATCATGCTCAGCATTTAGTGCTGAGCTCCAAGTCCTGTGTTAGTTGTCTCTGAGATAGGGTCCAAGCCTCAACACCAAACCAAGGGAGAAATAAAGGCAGGGAGAACGGAAAGAAGGAAGAAGTGACTGTCTCCCCCCACCAACTTGCTGTGTTCACGCTACTCTGAGAAGTAGAGTCTACAACTCTCCTTTTCTTAAGTGTCCATGTAAGAGGTCCAAGTACCCCAAGGCTGGTATGCTGTCCTGAGGCTGGCATGCTGTAAGAGAGCCCAGGCTGGCCCACAAATAGCACCAGACAAATGTCTGGCCAGCATGGGACTGTTTCAACCTCCAGCCACCATTGTCATCCTAGATGAGACCCACACAGTGTGGAACTGAGGTAAGCCCTCTGTGCCCTAGCTAAACCCCAGAGAACCATGAAGTGTGACAATAACAAAAGGCAGTTAAGCCACTAAGCTTGGCTTAGAAAGTCAAAACCAGGATAGATGTTTATAAGGACTTAGCATAAAGTAAAGATGATATTCCCGTCAGGACGGGAAGGGCAGGATCTCCGGCAAACACTGTGCCCACAATTGCTTCTTTTTAATAAAATACGTACCTGGGGAACAGCAAGAAGGCAAAGGTGTTTCTGCCAAAGCTGCTGATCTGAGCTCAGTTTCTAAGACCCACACGGTGGAAAGAAAGACCCAACTCCTGAAAGGCGTCCTCAGACCTCTACACAAGGGTCATGTCAAAAATTTCAATATAAACTTCATACTATGAAGCTTTTATATTAAAAAAATGAAAAGATAGAGCAACATGAGAGTATTTTTACAACAAGAATGTGGGAGTCATTAAGGAGCTCTTAAGATCAGTGAGGAAATGAATCGCTTAATTATAAACACTGATAAATTAATATCGGGAAGCTCATAAAATAACAAAAACCCTATGAATATATTCAAATTATTGGAAACCAGGGCAAAATGGGATCTCTTCCACTGAGCAGACTGGCAGAGATTAAAAGGAAGGGCATTGTCCTGACCTTGGCACTTTCCTAACTTGATTTGAACATAAATTGGCGAGGCCTTTCCCAGGACTTGTCATCTGTCTCCATTAAGTCCTAAGATTGGGCAAGTCCTTTGACTCAGGGTTTCTACTTCTGGGATGGAAAGTTTTCCACAAAGAGCTGTGGAGCTCCGAGGAGAATGATGGGTAGGCATGGCTTTCTTCTGTCCCCTCCCCCTCCCCCAGCCCCACTAGGCTGGCTTCAAGTTAAAAGAGAAGTGTCAACAAACAAGGAGATGACAGGGGGATAGAGCTGTCAGCGGAGCCTCAGAAGTTGGGCATAGACACATGGGCAGTGGACAAAACATTGGACAGGCTTGCCCAGTTTTGCTTTCCCCCAAATCTCACTATCCTGCAGGAAAAGATGGTTCAAAAAGGCAAGGGTTCACCCCACGGCAGCATCACACACTGGAGAATGAGGCAGGAAGGCTGCAGGTTTGAGGCCAACCTGGCTACACAGTGAGACTCAGGCCCCAAGGGTAGAGATGCAAGGAGAAGGAAGGGTTGCTGGGAGTCTCTAGCCGGGAAGATGGTAGAGGAGGGTGAGTTATACGGCAAATCTGCCGAGGCTAGGAACTCACCTGAGTCCTCAAGGCCCAATGACTAAGGGCTCAGGAGCCTGTGGAGGTGCACGAGGGAAGAAATCTATGTGGCAAATGTAGGTGACCTTGTGAAAGAAAGCTCCTTAAGATGTGGTTTTGTACAGTCTGGAGAATGGTCTATAATAGCACTTTTTCTTTTTGGTTTTGAATGAGTTTATTAAATATATAGCAAGCCAAAGTAAAAGAGTAAATAGCAAGAGATAGATAGATAGATAGATAGATAGATAGATAGATAGATAGATAGATAGATAGACAGACAGACGACAGATGGATGGACGGATGGACAGACAGACAGACAGACAGATAGATAGAGCAAGCGAACAAAATATGATCAAATCAGTTGCTCAAAACACCTAGCAGAAATGACTAGTGAAGAGTTTGGCTAGATCAGGCTAGATCTCCTGATAGGGAGAACCCCAAAAGAGTAGTCTTCCTTCTGGTGAGGTTTCCAAGTAAAAGAAGGAACAACCAACCACAGGTGGGTGACATCGTCAAACTGGGGTTTCATAAACACCCAGCAGAGCCATCTGGGGAACTTGAGGCAATCACCTGGAGTCCAGGTTGAGCGTTCTCTCCACGGCTAAGTTCCTAGATTCCCTTTCCAACTGTTCTCATATTGTGCGTGAAACAGGAGTAACCATTTTTGGAACTGGTTTGACTGCTGGCTGGTCTCAAAGACATGCTATTTCACTCTCGGTTTGAATTCTGTTCTCTTCCCTTCTGTCAGAGTTAGAGAGGCCAGCCATCCACAGACAAGGGGCCTTGGAAGGGACTTTCAGACAAACATGCTAGGATCTGAAATAGGGCGGGGTCAGTTCCAGAGCCAGCTTCACAGTGACCTCAGCCAGCACATGACAATTTGGGAATATATGTGTGTGGTGGTCAAATCTCCAGGTCTCTTCCTGGAGAAAGCTAAAAATGGCCCTTTAGAAGATACTTCCATCCCCAACCATTGGGTTGGTAACTGGGGGTTTTGCAGTTAACACTAAACTTGGAAGTGAGGGCCTTGAAGAAGGCCACATCTGTCTGCCTGCCTGCCTTCTGCTCTCCTACCCTGCAGCTGACAGCAGGTGTGGAGACAACTGTGGGCACTTCCTGGTTTATGGCCATGTCCCGCCAGGCTCAGTCTCTGTGACCACCTTGCCTTCCTCTCTGCCTTGCAATCTCCCTCTTTTGTGATGACATTTAGAATCATCCCAGGTGACCTAGGATAACCCCTCACTTCCAAGTTTAGTGCTAACTGCAACCCCCCCCCTCTTTACCAAGTCAATGTAAATGTGCGGGTCCCGTGGTTGGGGATGGAGGTATCTTCTGAAGGGCCCTTTTCAGCTTTCCACATATATTAATAAAACTGGTCAATTTGAGACTATTAAAAATACTTATTGTTTTAGATTTATGTTTGCTTTGGTGTGTGTCTGATTGCAGGTGTGTGCATGTGTATGGAATGCCCAGGTCCAGAAGGGGATGTTGGATTCCCATGAGCTGGAGTTGCTGGTGTTTGTGAGTTGTTTGATGTGGATGCTGAGAACCAAGCCTGGGCCCTCTTTACTGCTAAGCCACCTCTTCACCTCTGCCCCTACCCCAATGGAGCTTTGTGCTTGATTTTGCTTCTATCAGTGATAAGATGGACATTTTGGCCTCATGTTACTTCTTCATATCCTGTTTGCTTTTGACTTCCAGTTTTCTGGCTGTTTTACGCTATTCTTGGGTTGTTTTTTGTTTATCTTAGAGGTAGTTATTTCTCTCTCTCTCTCTCTCTCTCTCTCTCTCTCTCTCTCTCTCTCTCTGTCTCTCTCTCTCTCTCTCTCTCTCTCTCTTACGTTTGAAGCCCTAAAATTTGTGACTTGGCGTACCTGAGTGTGCTGAAGGGAAAAGTCATGTTTTGTGTTAATAGAAGACAGAGCAATTGTGTAACCTATGCTTCTAATCCCAGACCCAGAGGCAGGTGATCTTAGCCAGTGAGAAGCTAGCCAGGTCTATAGTGAGACTTTCAGGGCAACCAGGGCTACCCAGTGAGACCCCGGTTCTTTCTTTCATTCATATATGCACAAAAACTCATATGTGTGCAAAAAGATGGAAGGCACTGAGTGGCATTCACAATGGGTGAATGCATAAACTAAACCAAGGATATACACACAAAAAATATTGTGGTGTCTTAAAAGGAATAGGACATTCCTCATACGCCGAGTCACAAATTTTAGGGCTTCAAATGGAGAGAGAGAGAGAGAGAGAGAGAGAG